>CM067371.1:113853297-113996787 GCA_034401795.1 Chaetoderma sp. LZ-2023a | reverse complement strand
TTATTATTATTATTATTATTATTATTATTATTATTATTATTATTATTATTCGTCGTTTCTCGCATCATCCTTGTCGTATGTACTATATTGAGGGAGCAGTGCATAGTCGATATTATTGGGTTCAAATCATTTATCTTAAATTCTTGGATCATGTCAATAAAATTCTTATTTCCTACTGCATAATGAAGTACGATATTATGTGTACATGTTTTCTTACCGATGCCTTTGTCTGTTTCTACTCTACCGTTTATTAAGAATATATTTTATTTTATTATTATAATTTGTAATATATTTAGATTTTTACAGAGCTGTAGTAATTTTCTACACTATTGTTTATACGTCCCTGACACTGGCTGTTTCTGACTTTCCCTATTCCGCTATTTATAAGAGGTCGGAGTTTGGCGAATTATCTACTTCAAAGTGTTCTAGGGTGAATACATCAAACTAGGCAAAGTCCCGTCCCGACACCGCTTTTGCATTAAAATCATCGATTAAGCACACGATGCTATACCAGCTACTTAAGGTAGTCAGGTCTTGTTCAATTTGATCATAGACATTATTTCTATAGTACCTGGAGGTTTCAGGTGGAATATATACACCCCCGAATAAAAGATCTTCTCCTTGCATAATTATGTGTTTATTTATGTGTATCCAAAGTACGAACTCATTTTCCCTATCGTGATCTATCTTGTTAATAGAGTTTGCTAAGTTATTTCTTATTAATATCCCTATGCCTCCAGCCGAATTATATCCTGTGCGTGTTTTGTTAATTAAGGTTAATTAATGAGGTGTTCTAACATATTCTAATTTACTTAGTTTTAATCCACTTAAGCAAACAATGTCATGGGCGTTTATAAAGTCATGAAACTCCGGAAAGTTTAATTTTGATTTTACTCCGCAGACATTTATAGATGCAATATGCAACAAACCGCGGCATGAGATGCTCTCCATTCATGACCTGAACAAGAACCCCATTTGGAAGTGACATATTATATCTCACATAGCGCACGTGACGCGCTGCAAAGAAGTACGCAATCATTTTTAACCCCTCTTGTGTCAACATGTGGTTTATAATGGTAAAACTGGCAAATACTTCCTCTGCAGTTGTCTTGAGAACTGTCTATTTGCAGGCTAAGAGAAGACCATTTTTGAAAACTTACCATTGGATTGACTCGCTCTGTTACAGAGCCAGTCATTCCAGTGATAAATTTTCAAAAATAGTCTTCTCTTGGTCTGCAAATAGACTAGATTTTCAACCATTAACCCTTTAATTGCTAAACCGGTCAAAAAACACCTCTTAAAAACGGTTTTCCTTCTCTTGGTCAGCAAATGGTCATTCACTTTGCAAAGATTTCAATTTGTTTGAAAACTCATGATAAATTAAAGGCTTAATTGATAAAAGTCGGCTTTTGGGCGCTTTAAGGCGCGGTTGAGATACGAGGGGGCAAAATACTTCTAAATGCATCTGTCAATCACCGTATTGTTGCGCCTCACAAACATCGTGATTATGAAAACGGGTTTGACTAACACGTCCACCCGCAGTCAGGCATTCTTACTCCTTTTGGCTAGTTCTTCTTGAACCATCATCAAATCGCCTTTAACTCGAGCAAGTGATCATAAAGAAACCCCGAATCGGAGTATTTCCTCAGCAAGCACACATAGTGTTCGAATGGCCTGCGGAAACTTAAAGAAGTAGTGGTTCCGTAACCACTACAATCCATTGCTATAGATATCAATACCATCACAGCTTATCGCATAAATGACAGCCATAATAAAACGGCAACCATTATTGTCTGTCATGTTGGATTTCCTATAATGTAATTTTGGAATGACATAATTGAATGTTTTCATTAATTACTTGACCTGTAAAGCCTATATCTAGGCACCAAAATTATCATCCTAACTTTAATATGGAACATATTAGAGCCCAAACAAGGAAACGGTGGACATTATAAGTGGCAATATTGAATTTTACCTGATGTAATCCCCAAACGACATTATGGACCCAATAGATTCATTGACCATTAAAACTTATATTTAGCCGCCAAAATAATAATCCTAGATTTTATGTGAAGGACGTTATAGCCGAAAGCATGATATGGCGGCCATCCTGGACGCCATCTTCGATTTCTCAAAACGTTCAACGGTGGCCACGCTCCACTCGTCGGAGTTTCATAGAAGACAGCATGGACTATGCAAATCGATCAAAAGAAAAACTGAGCAAAAAATTTCCAGGTTCAGTAAAAAAATCCGATTTGCCTGCCGAAATATCAAATCAGATTAGGTAGAGACACGCATGGGCGTCTTGTGAATATCGGATTCAAGGATTAGCTACCCTCAGATCCGCTGAGTACGATATTGTATGATATTTAATACTTGGAAAATATTGGCATATGATCTTCAACATTATGCGTCTGAAATCAAAGCGTTAATTTCTCAATGATGAATATTTATGACAGCATCGTCACGTTACGTCATTTGGGGATTCCAAGGTACCAGGAGATATAAGCCGTTATAGACAGGTCGAATGTCAAGCGTGTATGAACATGAATATTGCGTGTTATTATTACATCGCTGGGGGAAACCCGATGACTAATTTGATGGTGACCTATAACGAGTACAAATATGTAGAATGAATGTCAGGATGACGGTTTGAATATTTGAAAAGAATCATGTTGTAAATAAAAGGCTGGTAATTACGATCACTATGAGCAAACAATGTATACTAGTCGTATTTGAAATTAATTTGATTAAGCTGGTTGCAGTCATCACCAATTAATCTAGTTTTGCCATTTTGAATATTTTAATAACCGCTTTGGGTTTGTGGTTAAACACAGTCATAACTTACTAGAAATATGGAGGCGAAGTTTACCACATTAGACTGTAGAACTGGCTCTGATGTTTTAATGTAGGAACGGCGCGGCGTGATGGTAAGACAGTGATGGATTAAATACTGAGAAGCCTTAAATAGACTTCTCGGTGGTCAATGCAACAGAGTCTTACGGGACTGTCGTGTAAGATGAGATTAGGATGGCGACAGAGGAAGATTGCTGAATAACGGGAACGGCTAAGATAGAGTGCCAAAGAAACCAGTTCTATGATTTATCACTGCGTGGTGCCTTGTGCTGATTGCACAACGTGTGATTATCCTGGAATAACCACACTGGGTTAAGGACTAAGCACTGATACGTCATGACGAGTGATAACCATCCAATGTCGCGACTAAATGAGAATTCTCCCATTGTGAGAGTAATTACAGCAGTGTCTTACTTGGTTGGTTAACGCTCTTGTCAAAATAAACCAAAAGAAGTGGGAGCACGAAGTATGCGAGCTATGGCTGTTGCTGAGTCTTGTCAAAGCAAGAGAAGGAGCTAGTCCGACTGGAAGCCGTTGTTGTTATAGGTAACAACCCCACCCACCCCTCAAACTGGCTTAAAACAGTCAACAAAATAAACCTAGACCATGGGGGAATTAGGTTGATCCTTTAACCCTTGAAACCCAAAAGCATATGCTGAGCTAACCATCATCTAATACATGTGATCTGCAGAAATTCAGCAGTAAGACAGCACATATAGGGTTCAGGGTCAGCTTTTTGGACTAAGACTTAAGCTTGCATTTAACCCCAGAGAACCCTGAACACCCAGTGTTAATTATGTCTAGTTAAATACTAGCCATGCTAATTTTCATTAATGTATATTATCATTACTGTATTAATCTATACTTACTTCACCTGCATTATTATTATTTATGTATTAATTTAAAGAAACCAGTGCACCATTTTGGGCTGGTGTTACTCACTATACATGTGTGTTTGTACTTCAACACCCAATTATATATAGTGTTAGCTATACTACCAATTAAAGTTAGTGTCAACTGTAAGTTTAAGCTCTGACATGGTTTAATGTTTTGGAGCTAGTTTGACTGGAAGCTGTTGTTGTCATGGGAAGCATCACCACCCCCCCCCCCCCACCCCACCCCCCACCCCCCCACGACCACCACCACTTCAAACTGGCTTAAAACATTCAACAAAATGTTCCCTACATCATGGGGAATGAGATTGATTCTTTAACCCTTGAAACCTTAAAGTGTCAACAACAGTAAGCTAGCTCTTCAAGATGGCCCTCTATGCTTGAGCAACTCCATATAAATGCTGTGTTCTCCAACACTCATGTAACTAAGTATGTAGTGAACTAACATTAATCCTTTAACCCTTGAAATCACAAGTGTCAACTTTATGTCTAGCTTCTGAATGTTTTTGAAGCTAGTTTAATTGGAACATGTTGTTGTTCTTGGCCTATAAATGGGCATCCACTAAACACAAATTAAAATTTTCTTGACAAAAGTTGTCTATGTTGACTGTTGAGTCTGATCTGTGTGGTAGTTAATCTGAATTTAGTTTAAAGATGGCTCTTTAGGTGATATATATATATATATATATATATATATATATATATATATATATATATATATATATATATATATATATATATATATATATATATATATATATATATATATATATATATATATATATATATATATGCATAAAGTTGAGTTTCTTTTTATTAACATATTTAATGCCCAAGCCAACCAGAACCAGCTTCTACAGTGGTGTCAATGTCAATTTGCAGGCCAAGATAAGAGTGGGTTTTTTGGAAATTTACCCCTGGAATGACTTGGTCAATAACCGAAGCCATGATTACAGTGGGAAATTCCCAAACGTAGCCACATACTCTTGCCTTGCTAATGAACTTCAATAATCAAAGATTTCAATTTTATCCACACATCCTGACCAGTTAATGGTTAAGAATATAATATGTTGTTTATATGTCAGCCAATACACCAGCTATATGACAAATACAACATTTCCCCACAGACACCACACATGTATACTTATCACTCATCATCCCATTCGACTGGGTGATTTGCCCACTATACACACCTATGGACAATACCAGTGTGCATTCCAGCTTGGATTTTCAGTACTGTGTGCTTTTTGGATGCTAGGCAGTTGAATGTATTTGATTAACCCTTTTATAGTAAAAATTGGTTAAGAAAATTGTCATTTTCGCTTACAGTTCTGTAACTTAGTGAGTGCTCTGATGCAAATGCACTTTGAAACCACCGAGGGCGTGTGGATCTCAACAGTCAGATGCCCCCGTGCCAATTTTTCGTGCTTACGGAAAATATCAGTGCCCTGAATATTTTTAAATCCATAATTTGTTGAGTTGTGTCTCTTCACTGTGTAATACAAATTCAATTTCAGAATGATGGTCACTTTTGCTCTTCATAAATAGCAGCTTCATACAATATTTTATGATAATGCAAGTATGTGTAATAATTTATTACATGACATAGAATGCGGGCAGCCTAAACTTAATGAGTGCTCTTTGTTTTAATTTTAGCATGCCCCGATGGCATTCATCTCTAAATGTTAAGTTAAAATGCTGACCTAGTGAATGTCCATTTGCAGGGCAAGAGTTTCATTTTTTGAAAATGTATCACTGGAATGCCTGTCTCGGTTATCGAGCCAGCGATTCCAGTGATAAAATCTTGAATGATACCACCGCAAAGGCTGGTTTTTGCCAGCTTGAGCGTTAAAGGGCTGTGTTAGTTGATACATTTTCACAGTGAGCATGTCAATAACATAGGGTTTGGGCCCGTTGAATAGGAACTTGACATTATTGGTCAGTGGTCATCATTTCATATCCATGTTTTTCCATTTTAGGCCTAAATTCTTTCATTCTTTACCTAAGATGTTCATGTTTCCTGTTAAAATGTTTATATTTGGAAATTAGATATCAATTCTTCATATAGAAATGTTTGTATTTCCAGCCTAAATACTGATACTTTTGCATTTTGCATCCATATTTTTTTTGCTGAACAAAGCAGTTGTTTTAGTCCAAATTGTCTTGTTTCCTGTCAAAGGTTTTGTATGTTTCTGACCAGAATCTTAACATTTCCAGATAAAAGTTTCACATTACTGGTCATTATTCTTTTCACCATTCTGAACCCAGATATATGAATATTAACTATCAAATGTTATATATTTCTGTGTAGACACTTGCTTAAAATCCCAAATTCACAGATTTCAGTAAAAAAAATTTACGTTTTCACACATACATGTACCATACATATTCTTGCATTATAGGTCAAAATTGTGTTGTTTCCTGTCAAGAGTTGTGCATTTAAGGATCCAAAATGTCCATGTTTCGGAACAGAGTTTTCAGATTTCCAACTTAAATTTTAAATACTAACCTATATTTAGCAAAATTTTATATTTCCATTGAAAAATTTAACATTTTGAGCCCAGATATGCATATTAATTGTCAAAATTTATATATTTCTCGGTAAACATCTGCTTTTAATCCCTAATTCACAGATTTAAGTACCAAATATTTGAACTTTTACACATATTCTTGCGTTTCACGTACACATTTTCTTGCGTCCTGTTAATTTTAAGACCGGCTGATAGTTGAGGAAATGTCCCATTAAAAATTTAGAATTTTGAACCCAGATATGCATATTAACTATCAAAATTTATATATTTCTCTGTAAAGCTTTTAACACAAATTCATTAAGTTTCAGTACACAATTGTTTGCATTTCAACACCATTTCTGCATTTATGTACAAATTTTCATGATTCCAGCCAGAATATGTGTTTGGAACATAATTTTAACTGTTTGTTATTGAAATAATGATGTCCCAGGTGAGAGATACAGGCCCATCATGCCTTTTGATTCCAAAGTCTACTTTGATCTCTGGCCGTCTTTGTGCCATTTCTCAAGATCTGTGTATACCATGAAGGTTGATATTCTATATGGACTGGTATACTGAAATTGAAAACTGGTGTGTAGTCTTGAGATCTCACTGAGGCCATCCTTAGACTATGGTATGATTGTGGTATTAAACTCTAAAATATAATTTGGATATATAAGCATTCAATAAAATTTAAATGGAAAACGCTATTCTTCATTTTACCATGAAAAAAAAAAGTTTCTTATGATTTGTCATCTAATTTTGAGAAAATCATGAGGAAAATGTTAAGTAAACATGCCTCAGATACCATTTACTCCTGTGTTTTCATCTAATTTTGAGAAAATCTTGAAGAAAATATTGAGTAGCTGACCAAACTATCAGTTCCACATGGTTTTTCATCCACCATTTAGAAAATCTTGATGAAAAGTCGAGGTACCTCATGTATTTTCACCAAATTTTGAGAAAATCTTAAGGAAAATGTTAAATTCCAAGGCCTCAAGTACAATTTATTCATGTGTTTTGACTAAATGTTGAGAAAATCTGTAAGAAAATGTTGAGTAGTTGGCCACAAGTACCAGTTGCTTATGTGTTTTCATCAAATTTTGAGAAAATCTTGAGGAGAATGTTGAGTAGCTGACTACAACTACCAGTTTCACATGGTTTTTCATCCGCTATTGAGAAAATCTTGAAAAAGGTTGAGGTACCTCATGTGTATTAAGCTAATGTAGAGAAAATCTTGAAGAAAATACTCAATGATATGCTCCAAGATTCAGTTACTTCAGTTGTGTCATCTAATTGGGAGAAAATCTTAAGGAAAATACTAAATACCAAGGCCTCAGATACAATTTACTCATGTTTTCATTAGATTTTGACAAAATTTTGAAGAAAATGATGAGTAGTTGGCCACACGTACCAGTTACTTATATGTTTTCATCTAATTTTGAGAAAATCTTGAAGAAAATATTGAGTAGCTCGCCACAACTACCATTTCCACGTAGTTTTTCATCCACTATTGAGAAAATCTTGAAGAAAAGTTGAGGTCAATAACTGAAATCAGTGAAAATTCCCAAAAGTAGCCTCTTGCCTTGCAAATGGACTTCAATAAGCAAAGATTTCAATTTTCTTGAAAAATCCTGACCATTTAAAGGATAAGAATGTAACATGTTGTTTATATTTCAGCCAATCATACCAGATACCCCACATACATCATACATGTATATGTACAATCATGTTGACAATACCAGTGTGCATTTCAGCCTGGATTTTCAGTACTGCGTGCATTCTGGATGCTAGTCAGTTGAATGTGTTTAATTAAGCCTTCAATGGTAAAGATTGGTTAATAAAATTGTCTTATTAGCTTAGTGAATGTCGATTTGCAGATCAAGAATTGAAAATTTATTCTTGGAATGCCTGGCTCGGTTATCGAGCCAGGCATTCTAGTGATAAATTCCTGAAAATATTTTCAATACCATCGCATAGGGTGGTTTTTGCTTGCTTGACCATTAAAGGGCTGTGTTAGTTGATACATTTTCACAGTGAGCATGGCAATAATATAGGGATTGTGCCTGTTGAATAGGAATTTGACATTATTGATCAGTGGCCATCATTTCATATCCAAGTTTTTCCATTTTGGGCCTAAATTCTTTCATTCTTTATCTAAAACGGTCATGTTTCCTGTTAAAATGTTCATATTTGGAAATTAGATATCATATAGCAATGTTTGTATTTCCAGCCTAAATTCTCATACTTTTGCATTTTGCATCCATATTTTTTGTTGCTGAACAAATTAATTTCAAAATATTCAACCGTTTTCCAGCGTTTCACTGATGGAACCAATTGAAATTTATTTATTGGGACAAGTGACTGGCCCTGAAAGTGAAACACGAACCCACTTAGCTCAATTCTGTTTGTCAATATGTGAATGTCACACAATAAAAATAAATTGTGACGTGGCGGGGAGAGAGTGGACAAACTAAATCTTTAGAAAAAATAAATAAACAACATTTATCAATGATCGGGTCTCGCTATTTCCCAAAAAACAGTGTTATATTATATGCATACTACCTAAAATATACTAGAATCTGGACGAATTGTTCTCAAATATTACTTCTTGCTATATTCGCTAGGCCTACACATCCATCGCTCGTGTATTTACACTGATCCAAGAGGCGTGGCATCGTGCCGAGAAGTCGGTCATATCGCCGAAATATAGATAGAACAACGATTTTGATTGATTGCTCAATTTAGTAATGACGTGCATTGATTGGCTAAAAACGATGCACAGCAAAGTTGCGTGCCATGATTTTGGCTAGTTATGTGGCAGAGGGTCTGTCTGCAGTTACGACATCATGGAGGATTAACCCTCTGCCGGCGGGAGAATGTATGCGGGGGTTACAGGCTTGTATGGCCTCCGCTAATACGGTATTTGCAACATTCGTATTTCCCCGAGCGAGCGAATGAAACACATTGATTGCGCAGGTCACTCAAGCCTGTGCCTCCCATAAAATAATAGTATAACAATTTTATTACCCATTGGAGTGACTAATTAGCTAATTAGCAAATTAGCAACAAATTAATTAGCCATCAAAGCTATGCATATTTCATCATGCTGCAAGAATACTAATCTGCAAACAATATGTCATCTTCTGCATGACAAGCTTATCAAATACGGCAATCTACTGTATCTATAACTTTATTTGAAAGTGTTTCGTCATAACATAGTAGAAAAATGCTTGTCTAAAACAGGAATCCAATCTGCCGATCAAGTTTATGAGGTCATAATCAAATCATTACGGTTAAAATAACACAAGCTAATTTGACTGCTTATCTGTTAAATCAAAGAAGAATATGTCTACCAATGATACTCCCGCAACATGGTGTTTGTTTAAATATATGGACATATAGCCACCAAACGTTATTTACTATTCATACAGTCTGTCTCGTATTATATAGTATGTCTGTGTAGCCTTCATGTTTGACTATATCTTCCTGTAAAAGATTTTGTGCCAATAGATAATCTTAATCTGAATCTGAATCGTCACATGTAAGTATACGTCAAATTGTATGTCTTTACTACTTAATAATCATTATGTTGAACATTTGAAACTAATTTGACTGGGCGCTCTTGCTTCCACAGGCAGCAACAGTGCCCAGTGAAATTAGTTTCAACCGACAATGCATGTACGGTGCTTAGCTAGAGATAGGCGGGTCATAGCTAATTGTGGATTCATCCATTGCCAGAAAACATTCAGGTGACAAGCAGTTACATACCGCATATTGCATATATCATAGGTGTTCGAATCTTCGAAGCACCAAGCTTAAGCGCCATTTTCGTGGCAACATGTGTGTTGTCACAATGCGGGTTGCACAGTATAAGCACACTATGCATTTTGTGTAGGGTATGTCGTCTTATATTTTCCGCACATTATGCCCAAATTCGTCGTTTGCGCAGTGAATTACAGCACTTGAGGGAGATACTGAATTATATACGTGCCATCTAAACCAATCAGAACAGAGTATTACGTCATGTGACTTTACTGATATGTAGGCTAATACTGTACGAGATTCACGAATATAAATATGAAAACGAATACCTATCCATTTTATAATCCATATTTTCCCTCATTTCTCCCACTTCTGTCTTCCCTCTTCAGAGTTCAAATCTCTCTATGATGCATAGAATTGATATACACATTATTGGTGGTACAATCTCTAACAATTATAATGGACCGAGGGGCCATTTTGCGACAATTTGTTTTACAGACATTTGCTCTTAGTGCTTCTATGTGCATGTGCAATTTGCCATATTTGGAAAAAAGAAGAAGGGGTGGGGGTGAGTTTCAGTGACAAAGAATGCCCATACGTTACATTTACTGTTAAATAAGTTTAAGATATTTACAACAACATTTTATCGCAAAGTTATTATAATCGCAGAGACAAGTAGAGACGAAAATGCTTAGTAAATGCAACGAAATGTTTGGTCAATGCAAGTAAATGATTGGTCAGTGCAAGGAAATGATTGGACAATGCATGAAAATGCTTGGTCAGTGCAAAGAAATGTGTGATCATTGCAATGAAATGCTTGTTCAATGCAAGAAAAAGCCAGATCAATTCAAAGAAATTCCTGGTCAATCCAAGGAAATGCTTGGGCAATGCAGCAACATGATTGGTCAATGCAAGAAAGTGTGTGATCAATGCAAGAAAATGCTCGATCAATGCAAGAAAGTGCGTGATCAATGCAAGAAACTGCTCGATCAATGCAAGGAAAAGCTGTGATCAACACAAGGAAATGCTTGATCAATGCAAATATTGCTTGGTCTATGTAAGGAAATTGTTGGTTAATGGAAGGAAGTGATTGATCAATGCAAGGAAATGATTGGTCAATGTAGGGAATGATTGGTTAATGCAAGGAAATGATTGGTCAGTGCAAGGAAATGATTGGTCAATAGGAGGATATGCTTGGTCAATGCAACGAATGATTGGTCAATGCAAGGGGATGTTTGGTCAATGCAAGGACATGCTTGATCAGTGCAAGGAAATGCTTGTCATGGCAAAGAAATGTTTGGTCAATACAAGGAGATAATTGCCCAATGAAAACAAATGATTGCTCAATTTAACGAAATGCTTGATCGATGTAATGACTGATTAGGCATGGCAAGGAAATGCTTAGTCAACGCAAGGAAATGTTTGCTAAATGCAAGGATTTGCTTGGTCAATGCAAGGAAGTGCTTGATCAACGCAGGGAAATGCTTGATCAATACATGAAATTCTCGATCAATGCAAGGAAATGCTCGATGAATACAAGGAAATGTTGGGTCAATGAAGGGAAATAATTGGTCAATGAAAAGAATGGTTGGGCAATGCAAGGAAATGTTGGCTCATTGCAAGGAAATGATTGGTCAATGCACGGAAATACATGACCAATGCAGAGAAGTGTTTGGTCAATGCAAGGAAATGTATGGGCAATACAGAGAAATGCTTCGTCACTGCAAGCAAATGATTGGTCAATACAAGAAAGTGTTGGTCAATGCAAGGAAATGTATGGGCAATACAGAGAAATGCTTCGTCACGGCAAGCAAATGATTGGTCAATACAAGAAAGTGTTGGTCAATGCAAGGAAATGTTTGGCCAATGCAAGGAAATGCGTGATCAATGCAAGAAAATGCTTGGTCAATGCAACGAAATGCTTGGTCAATGCAAGGAAATGCTTGATAATTGCAAAGAAATTATTGGCCAATGCATGGAAATGCTTAGTCAATGCAAGAAAATGCTTGATCAATGTAAGCAAATGCTCGATCAATGCAGGGAAATGCAAGCATTGTGTACTTAACGGAACGGTTCTGAACGCACTACTATTTTCAGTCCACATAAATGATATAGTCCAGGACATTTCCTTAGAGATAAAGCTATTCGCCGACGAGTATGTATGTTACCGGGAAATTGATGACCCTACAGACTGTGAAGTACTCCAACAAGACATAAACATGGTAGGTAATTGGGCGTGGGAAATGCGTTTCTAATCAGCAAAATGCAACATGATGTGCCTCACCAAACAATTTTGACTACACGCTGAAAGGAATCAGCCTAAATGTTCAGTAACTTATTTGGGCGTCACCATCACAAATTACTTAATTTTGTACAAACATATCCCAGAGATTTGTAGCAAATCTTACAGAACTTTAGGACTATTGAGGATCAATGTATCATTCTGCTCGGAAGAAATCAGACTTCAATCATCGAATAACTCTTCCGGACAAACTGAGAGATTTGCAGAAACATACAGCTAGATTTATCACCTCGTGGTATAGCTATGGCCCACGCAATATGGCAACTATAATGGAAAAACGAAAGCTTCCTCAAATACAGAAGGGAACAAAGCCACCGTATTCTGTTCTACAAGGGTATACAGCAACAAGCAAAGATACAATTAAGCTGTCTAACGAAGCCAATTCAGAAAACCAAAAACATGCACAATAGCCCATTCAACCAAATCGATGCGAGAACCGACATCCTTAAATTCAGCTTTATTCCCAATACGATAAGGGATTGGAAGAACTTCTAAGTAGTTCAGAAAGCAAAACAAATCCTACTACTAAATGTACAGAATTAATCTATGGGACATAACATATCTAACTTGATGAATGCGCATGACAGAATTGCCTCTGGACGTGCTGTCGTAACTAATCAGGATCAGGGTCAAGACCTTCGCAGGTAATGAAAAAACGTATCAGGAAAATAAAGATTACGACTTTACTCTCTGATATTACTTATTTCTGAGTTTGCCCTTTTTCAAACGAGAAGCGAAAGTAGCAAGAATTTTCATACAAATATTATTTTTACATATTCCAAATCCGTGATATGGATAGATTCTCCTCGATAGCGGTACATGTTTAACAATATCAGATAGAGACATTTAGTGATCGATTTCCAATGCCAGTGAACGATAGTAAATGGAATTAGGATACAATTGTAAATTGATTGTATGTATATAATTGGTGAGATCTTGAAAAGTCACACTGGCTGTTTTATAACATCTACGAAAATTCGTTATAACTCCATATTTTTCAAATTCCGCTCGAAACAGTATCTTAAGGAATAGATTATTGCTTTATGCAAGAACAGAATGCTCATAAGCTGACCCTTTGCAATGGTATCTCAAGGCTGGCTCATTCAAATCAATTTGATTTGAATCACTGATGTAAATCGCAATTTAAAGGGCATTACCTCCAAGATATAATTAAATTTGGAGATTTTCCATATTTTTGTTGCTCTATAACGCTCTTGGTGTTTTATAATTACATACCAATTTTATACACAAATTTCAGCCGCGTCACATATAGTTGTTATTATTTGTTGTTTTCCTGGAAACTCGTGAAAGCGGGTGAGTTTTCTAATTTAGGGAAGCAATATATTTACGAAACAATCTAAATAAAAAGAACGCAGAAAATTTTCAATATATCTAGACATTTCTCCGGCGACAGACAAAATAACTCGTCACCATGACGATCGGCTCTCGAAAACATCACCAGGATACACGCCGGCAGAACAGAAAACGCAAACAAATTATATCATGACATCAAAGAAATAAGCTGCGCAAGAATATGTATTGTTTATACAAGACTAGCGATGAATCGCAAGCAACCACTAAGTAGCGAATACGCTGGTTTCTCTGCGAAACGGAGATAATTGGACCATCAGATTTGTGTTTTCATTTTTGCATATTTGTGGAATTTATAATTTGCATTTTCTTGGATTTTGTTAAAATGATAGTACTGCCCCACTGGAAGCGCTTTATGGACATAGTTCCGTATATTAAATTTCTAGTTTTATCAGCGATGGCCACTTTGAATCAATTTCTTTAACTCATTAAATTAAATAAAAAGACAATTCAAATAGGAATTTTAATTAATTTGTAATCATGCTTTTCAAATAGAATTATGTTAATTTATGAACTCTGAAGTTCAAGACCAAAATATATTCAGGAAAATTATTTACTGGTTAGACAAATATATTCAGCTTCGGCATAATATTAAACCACACATTTGTCACTTATAATAATAATAATAATAATAATAATAATAATAATAATAATAATAATAATAATAATACAAGGAGAACCCTTCTTGAAAAAGAATCATTTATTTATAATAAAGCTACTTCTTTTAAATTAAATTGAGGTAAAAGTTTTAATCTGATTTTTTAAATTAAGAATTATATTAAATTTAATAAAATTATCTACAACATTGCAAACAACCTGTTTTTTTCCTTCTTGTTCTGTACAGCATACAGTACAGCATACAGTACGCCTACAATCTTCTTAAATAATGTTGTTAATCTCCAAACATGTCAAATGTGTTTTGTTCTTCAGGAAACTATCTTTTCACATACGATGTATTCAATGGACTAGCTTTTAACCAAATTTGAAACGTAGATCCATCTTTACACTGCTTTTTTCTTAAATAGTCTGGCTCCTTCCAGCTTTATAATAGTAAATATAAGAGTTAGACGATGGAATGAACCTTTCCACTTTATCCATCCATCATATGACATCATAATCAACTACGTGACGTATAGAATGACATCACAATCAATGACGTCATTATGACGTCATGAATGACGTAGATAAGTACGTCACGAACGCATATTTGAAGACGGTCTATGCGTTGGTGTACGAATTGTGTCCTTACTATTTAAAAAATATTATGTTGAATATTTTGAAACTAATTTGACCGGGCGCAGCAGCAGCACCCAATCAAATTAGTTGCAAAATATTCAACAGCTTACCTGTATAGTTTTCAGGAAATTGATATTTAGGGCGTTCGGGGATCGATCAATCCCTACACGGCGACGTGTGTGTGGAGCTTAGATGGAAGTGGGCGGGGCATAGCTAAAGCTGGAAAGGTCCATTGTTCACAAGCCTGTAAGCTTAACCATAACTTTATTTTAAGCATGTCCACTTACATCTTATCTTAATATCTGTGTACGCCAGAATATTGGAAACATAACAGAAACCATCCCAAATCTATGCGAGTCTCTATTTTCTATAGCATTGTGTAAATTATTTCTAAATTTACAGATACGTCATACAAATTAGTGACATGTACCGGGTATGGCATCATTGAACTAAGCCGAATATATATATCACCATCAGATTGGTAAGCTTGCAAATTACATCCCCAATTTGCTGTTACAATCTGTAAGTTCAACAGATAGCATCTTTCACTTTACTCATGTGTCTGTCTTGGTGGCATTACATGGTTCTCTAAGAGTGTAAGTTATTATTTAGACTCTTTACCCAGAGTATATCTAGCAATAATCTGGCCATAAAATTTAATTACATTTCATTCCAAAATCAATTGATATTCAAGCGTAATTCCTTTACAAGTTAGACCATTTCTGGCAAAAATGTACTGGAAAATATAAATTGGTCTATAGTGGATGGATACAAACTCCAATAGCCACCTTGAAGATTGTGTTCACATAATAGCACAAGTTAGATTTGATTGAATTATTTAAAATGTTGGAAATCTATTGGGTGTTTTATGGGGAAAATGCCTCTCAATACTGGTGTTGATGTGAAATTCAATATGTCTGACATCTCTGGACATACATTTTGAAAATCGGTTTCTTTTGGATAACTGTGTGTAGTTGTGAATGGTCGCTGGAAATCCCATTGACGTTGCATGTTCTTATGGGCTATGGGGATATGGCAGGATTTCTATCGAAAGTAGTTGAAATGCAAAACCCAGAGCCGGATTAAGTCGGTCTGTGCTTCAGGTCTAATTAGTTGTGGGTCAAGAGGAAGTGGCTGCTGCTGCTACCACCACTGCCACCACCACCACCACTACCACCACCACCACCACTACTACCACCACCACCACTACCACTACTACTACTACTACTACTACTACTACTACTACTACTACTACTACTACTACTACTACTACCACTACCTAACTACTACTACTACTACTACTACTACTACTACTACTACTACGAGTACTACTACTACTACTACTACTACTACTACTACTACTACTACTACTACTACTACTACTACTACTAGTAGTACTACTATTACTACTACTACTACTACTACTACTACTACTACTACTACTACTACTACTACTACTACTACTACTACTACTGCTAGTACTACTATTACTACCACTACTACTACTACTACTACTACTACTACTACTACTACTACTACTACTACTACTACTACTACTATTACTACTACTATTCCCAAATATAATAAATTCGCTACGTATGTGTCAAAATTCTTTTGAATATTGTGACGCTAATTTGACTGCCAGCTGGTGTTTCTTAAGGCAGAACGCAATTCAAATTGGTTTCAAAATCATCAACAGCTTTCTTATCTTGACTGCTATAAAGTGAGAAATTCGGATTACATGTTGAAATTGGTAAAATATGATAATTGTTTTTGAGTTGGAGGCCCTTATTTTTCAAGGCCTCAGAGCTGTAGCCCAGTTAGACCTTGTTAAACCCCAATATGGCGACCAAGCAAATATTTTGAAAATCAGTTTCTATGAGAAACCTCCATGATAATCAAATTGGTCTGACAAATGTCATGTAACACAGGTTTTAGTTCTCCTGCGCCACTGATGATGTCATGTGATAAGGGATGTATCAATAGATGTACTTTCTCAAGCAGCTACACATACATGTGCCTCTATAAACAGCATATATAATAAACTGTAATGGGACTTACATATAATTAAAAATGCATATATAGTTCTTGCACTTAGTTGACTAAACGTAAGTAGAACGTGAGAGGCCTATTTAGTGATATACTCATACTGTACACAATTTCACAATAACATGTGCATCTGTTGGTCAGATCTGTTTTTTCAAAATATTTTTAAAAAAATAAAAAAATTATTTAAATCAAATAAATCTGTTTAAATCGAATACTCCCGAATATTTTTTGTTTTAAAAAAATTGCCAACCCTGTTGATAATGATGGTACACATTTTTTTAAAACATGACAATTAAAAAAGCGAATAAGTAGCTATAACAAATTACACATCAGAACTGAATAATAGATGCTTGCAACTCAGCAAGAAAACGGCTGCTAATTAACTAATTTATCTTACAGATAATAACATTAAATAAGAACACTGCTTAAGGAATTAACTTACCCTGTAGCCAGTAATGCGTTCACATAAACCTGTATCTGAGTTTGAATCACATATAGGAAGAGACAAGTAAGTGCTTTGAACTTCATCTTGTCACGAACAGGAACTTCTAATATCAAATACACACCAGGTAGTAGGCTATCATATATATACTTACACTATAGACAGACCAGGAATACGATTTGGATTATATAACTTTTAGCCTAGTTAGTTGACTTTTAGCCTCATTATTACTACTACTATAAACTGAAACGTTATTCAAGCGTAGATAAGAATGCTTCCTTTAAGCATAGATTATGCGGTTTTGGTTTGGACCTTATTTACTGTGTCTGCATGCATGTGTGCGTGCGTGTGTGCGTGCGTGCGTGCGGGTGGGTGGGGTGAGTGGGTGGTTTGAATAGATGAAGTATATAGTTAGAGGATACATTTATCAAACGATGGTAACTGCAACACCACGACCGCCACCATCATCAACGAAGACGATGACGACGACGACGACAACCGCGACGACGACCGCGGCGGCGGCAGCGGAGTCAGCGGCGGCGGAGGCGGCGACGGTGGCGGTGGTAGTAGTAGTAGTAGTAGTCATTGAAAGCTGTGCTGAATTTGGCTCTGCTAATTCTGACGAATATTTTCGTCACCACTGCTCATTTTCACTTTATTTTTGTTTTGTTTGCTACATAAGCGTATTTAGTTGATTTGGGTATTTTCTGTTTGTGTGTATTTCGTTGATGTTTGTCATATTCTGCGGCTGTAGTTTTGAATTTTCGAAAACTAGAGTCGCCAAGTAAGCTGTCATTGCCTTGAATTGGCAGGTCTCGTTTTGTTTTGTACATAAGTTTAGTTGAGATCTTGGCCGCCGTATCTACGTTATTACCAAGAACATTTAAACTCCGCGGGCTTGGTCTTCTATTCAGACGTCTCGCTTACTTGGCTAGCTAGCGCGCGGCGTACACGCATTTATATTCACTAGAGCAGACAGGTGTATATTTCAATCTAGGTCAATGTGAACGCTCGCGTCAAGCATGTCAAGCCGTTATAAGCAGCTACTAAGCCTTCGGCTTACCACAACTGGTTTAAATGTTGGCGCTATTGATGTTTACCATGGCATAAAAGACACTGTGGGCGCTGGACCAAATGTATTAAAGGGACTAATTAATATTAGCAGAAATGTATGGCATTTAACCGTCAGTTCACAGGGAATTAAAGAAAGGTTTTTGGAAGAGGGCCTGATTGTCAATGGACAAGTATGTAAAATCGAAGAGGTTGATTCGGATAAACTGATTGTGCAAGTGAAGGCGCCTCTCGAAATTCCGAATGAACGCATTACAGCGGAAATGGGAAAATATGGGTAAGTTGTGAAAATTGAAAGAGAGACATACGCCTAAGATAGGACGCTTGAAAATGGTATAAGACGGGTGTGGGTGGAGAAGATAGATAAACCAATTCCAGGCAAATTGTCTATTGATGGGAGCTTTTTTCTCCCTATGTGGTATAGAGGCCAGGTTAAAGAATGCCGTCTCTGCTCTAGTACCGACCACCTAGCTAATACATGTCCTTTTAGAAATAAGTGCCCATTGTGTGGATCATCTGATCATTTTAAATCTCGATGTGATAAGAGATCAACTATGAATGATGCTAGTAGGCTTAATGTGGAAGAAGCCAGGGCTAGCTATATGACGCAAATGGCTGCATCTCTCAATTCCAGTGAAGTGCCCACTAGTAACAATGCGCCGCACACCTATGCGCATGTTGTTAGTAGGGCTGCATGCCCCATTGATAGTAAGACTGTGGACTCCAATGTTAGTAAGATCGGGGGTTCCATTGTTACTAAGGTTGGGGATCCAGTTTTGGCAAAACATGTTGATGAGATTGAGGCTCTGGAGACAGGCATATCTGCTACCCCTCCAGCAACGGTTAATGAAATAACCCGGAAAAATGATGATGCTGATGCTGTTGATGACTCACAAAGTTTAGTACTGGGACAAACAAAATTTGCATCTCAGTCAATGGAAGTTGATGTACCATGTGATTTGTCACCACTAGCTGAATCTGATTTGGTAATAAAAGATTCTACACAGGTGGATGGACATGATAATAGTACTGGTAGTCTTAAAAGAGTGAGAAGACCTGAGCTCTGAGGCCGAGGATGGCGAAGATGAGGATTTTGACGATGCCATCTCTGTTGCAGAGTCTGATACCTCGACCCAAACACAGGAATCCCAGCAGCCTGATGAAATGGTGTTGTATCGCTCTGAGAAGGGCGAGGTTTTGGTTCCATATATAACACGTGTAGGCATTCGCTACAGGCACTTGCGCAGTGATTCTGATATTTTCCGGTATCAGCATCTGACCATTACTGATCTGACAAATTCAGAGTTTATTATGAAGATTGGCAAATGGGCCAAACGGGATAAGAATACTAAAAAGATAAAACCAAACTAGGCATTATGGGTATTATTTATAGATTTTTAATCATAATGATAAATTGCTCACTCAATTGCTGTGGTTTGAATGATGGATTTAAGCAACGGATGTTGCTAGAGAAATTATCTGATTTAAAAGCTGATATCGTCATGCTTCAAGAAACTAAGTTCCATAATGTTAAAGTACTAGAAGACTTCAAACAACTCTCTAAGGGTGAAATATTTTATTCCAATGCCACTGATTTAAATACAGGAGTGGCGATCTTGTTTTTACCCAGGTGTTTGAGTTTATTAAATATCATTTCAACGGAAGCTGATAGTAATGGTAGATGGGTCGTGGTGACTGTTTAAATATCTGGTTCAACACTAAATTTGATGGCTATTTATGCCCCTACATCCCATTCTCAACGAGGTGCATTTTATTCAGCTCTTCGCCCAGTAATTCATGATAGATCAAAAAATATTATTATTGGTGGAGATTTTAATTGTGTTTTAAATCCAGAGAAGGATAGGCGTTCGCTATCAATATATTCTGATACGTCTCATCGGCGTTTACAGGAAATATGTGACAGTGAGCACCTTTTGGATAGTTATAGAGTTTTGAACCCTGAATGCTGTAAATATACAAGAGTAACAGCAAATGGTCAGACAGCCTCTCGGTTAGACAGGATTTATGTACAGAGAGAGCTAAAAGGGTTAATTTCGGATACTGGCATATATCCTGTACCTTTTTCTGATCATCGCCCAGTTTCCACTGTGTTAGATAATGCAGAATGGGTTACACGTGGTCCAGGTTTTTGGAAACTTAATATTTCCTTGCTGAATGATTTTGAGTACCATCGATGTATTGAAAGTTTCTGGCGTTTTAAGCTCCGCAATATATCAGAATTTGAAAGCTTGATTTTTTGGTGGTAAGATGTTAAACTAGGGTTTGCTAATATATCAAGGCAATATTCCATTCAAAAGGCAAGGAAAATGCGCAAAGAGGAGAGAAGGTTGATTCGTCTACAAGCCTTAATTTTTCGCAAAGTTTCAAGCGGCGATATTCACTTGATTGAGGTTTTGGAGGAGACCAGGTTAAAATTATCACAAATAGAAATGTACAGAGCAGAAGGTGCAAAAGTAAGAGCAAGAGCCCAATTTTATTCTGAAGGTGAAAAGCCGACAAAATATTTTTGTGGCCTAGAAAAGTCTAGAGGTGTGGAAAACATGATTAGGGGCCTTGGCAGCTGAATTACTTGCTAATATTAAGGAAACATTGACTCCTCCGTCGGCTGATATTTGTGATGAATATTTAACCTTAGAAGACCTGACTAAATCGCTTAAAACAATGAAGAATGGGAAATCGCCAGGGGGAGATGGCTGCCTGTTGAGTTTTACGTTACTTTCTGGCATCTCATTGGTCCGAAATTCTGTGAGATTGTTAAAGGAATTTTCCATCAGGGAAAACTTCCTTTGACAATGTCTCAAGCACATGTACGTCTGCTATTTAAAAAGGGTGACCGGAGTAACATACAGAATTATAGGCCAATTTCTCTCCTTGGGGTTGATTACAAGATTATTTCTAGAGCTCTTTCACTAAAACTAGGTCATGTGCTGGGCGACGTTATTAATCCTGTTCAGACATGTTCAATACCTGGTAGATCAATATTAACCAACACTGTGCTTATTAGAGATCTGATTCAGTTAGTTGAAAAGGATAACATTCCAGGTGCCATTGTGGCATTAGATAATGAAAAGGCTTTCGATCGATTGGAGTGGAAGTTTCTGTTGATGTCATTAAATCGATTCGGCTTTGGGCCCAATTTTATTAAATGGATCCGAATATTGTACAATGGCATTACTAGTAGATACTGTGTGAACAATTTTATAAGCGAGCCAGTTGTCTTAGAACGAGGGGTTCGACAAGGTTGCTCACTGTCAGCACTTTTATTTGTAATTTGTATGGAAACCTTCGGGGCGACAATAAGAGAAGATATAAATTATCATGGACTGTGTATTCGTGGTCTTATGACACCAGTGAAATTATCACAATATTCCGATGATACGACTATTTTTGTTGGCCCAAATAGTGATTTTAATCGTTTACATCTTACTTTGGAGAATTTCCAAAAAGCGTCAGGGCTCAAAATTAATAAAGAAAAATCAGTAGGTTTGTTTTTGGGTTCATGGAAAGATCGAAATGATCAGCCATTAGGCATCAATGTGTCCACTGACATAATACAGATCTTAGTCATTCATTTCAGTCGAACAAACCATGAGTCCATTAATTGGACAAACTTGCTTTCTAAAATGAGCAAGAAAATTATTCAATGGAAACATCGACGTCTGACTATTTTTGGCCGGGCAATAGTGATCAATAATTTGATATTGTCACAACTTTGGTATATTGCTGCAGTTGTTAATATGACCAAACATGTTGAAAAGGAAATTACCAAGATGATATTTGATTATTTGTGGGAGGGTAAAACACACCTTGTCTCACAGCATGTCTGTACTAATAATAAGCTTGATGGTGGGCTTTCCATTCCAGACCTAAGAATTAAATGCGTCTCGTTAAGGCTGAAATTATTAGATGATTTACTTCATTCAGATAGTCAGTGGGCAAATGTGTCTAGATGCCTTATAGAAAGGTGTATTGAGCCATTTTCAGCTAAATCGTTTTTCTGGTCTTCTAAACCTCCACCGAATTACACACGGATTCCATCGATATTTTTAGACATTAAAGCTGCTTTAGCTAAGTTTGTTCGCAAAGAAGATTCACCTCTTTGCTGGGAGCATGCCTCCAGCAGTACCTATGGGGGAATGATCATATTCTATATGAAGGCAGAGTTTTATATTACATTTCTTTTGCTAAGCATGGTATTCAAAATTTGTGTGATATTGTAGATGTGAAAACTCGAAAATGGAAATCGCTATATGACATATCACGAGTAACATCTTTACGCCCAATTGACGTGCAGCGTCTTCTAAAATGGTTACAGGAAGCAATTCCAATGGAATGGTTTCATCTCCCTAATGGGTCTGTGAATGATGCTTGCTCCAAGTTAATTCTGGAAAGTACTAATGGACGTTTTTCATATACGTTAAGGAATAAGGGGTGGTATAATATTTTAATGCTGCAGAATATTACTATTCCAAAGGCTGTCGCGGCATGTGAAAGGACTGAACATTCTCCCCTGTGTTGGGATGTGGTTTGGAAAAATATCCATTCACCACACATACCTAATCGAGCAAGGGATGTTGTCTGGCGATTGCTTCATAGAAAACTATGGGTGGGCCCCCTCCTCAAGAAAGTTGCCATAGCAAATAATGACCACTGTATATTTTGTACAGACACTGAGGAAACCATTTTCCATTTGTGTACAGTGTGTGCCCAATTTTGGATGTACATTGAACAGATATTTAGGAAAATTGTTACAGTTGATATCAACATAATCCAAGATGCAATTCTATTTCATGAATTAGATGCTTATAATCTGACTTATAATGCTTGTTATTTTGTTTGATTGTGGCGGTCTGGGCAATTTGGAAGCATCATTGTACGATAGTTAGTGACTCATATACAGGGTTTAACTCCAGCAGTTTTGAAAAATTGAAGTGCGCTTTTCGTGCCTTGTTTTCGTATTGCCTTAAATGTGAATTTCATGATGCAGTGACTAAAAATAGACTTCACTCTTTTGAAGTTATTTGGTGTTCTGGTGATTTAATTTCCATTGTTTCGACAAATTTGATTATTTACTATCCAGCGTAATTGGGCTCTGGAGTGATTTATTAAATAATATACATGTATTTGTGCGCTTGGAGCTGTGATTTTGTTTCAAACTACTTTGTTTTGATGTTTTCTATATTTAAAAGCTAACTATATATTTTTAATTATTATTTTTAAAGCACATGCAGCATTAGTGGTTTTAGAGTGTGCGTGCGTGTGCATGCATGTGCGCTGACTGTTACTATGTGAAACAGCAGCATTTACTTCACGCAGCAACAGCTCCAACACGCGCATGCACTCTAAAACTCTGCTAATCAGATTTAGATGAAAATTGTGAGTGTTTGCTCTGAAAGGGTTAAACCTTGTCCCTAAATTTAGGTGGTCGCTTGAACAGGTTAACCCATTTTGTTTTTGGCAATGTTAATAAACAATCCAACATTTTTTATTAATAATGTTTGTTCCGGGGTAATCTTAGAATCTGAATCCAAAGGTAAATTGCTTTCGACTAAAATAAATTTAACATTCAAAGTACTGCTTCCTAATAATAGATTGGAAATACTTAGCATGTATACATATAATTGTGTTTTTATAGATTATCCTGCGGGGCGTTGATTATTGATTAATTTGTTTCCGATTGACTGTGTGTGTTAAATACGTCCGATCGCTGTGTTTGTTTCACAGCTTATGCTCGTGTGAGCGTTTATAATTTTAATGGAATGTTGTTGAGCTAGTTACTTGGAATTTTTAAAGGGACATATTTAGCTGTTTTGAATTTTTAAATTAATCGTTTGACTACCATATATTGATTGTTTATTTATACACATGACTGATATACTCGTTTGTTCTCTTTGATTTATTCCATGATTAATGTTCTTTCAGTCAGTTTATTTTTGGGTATTATGGATTTCCACACAATCCATTGATCGTGTTACCAAAAAAAAAAGAAAAAAAGTAGTATTAGTAGTATTAGTAGTTCAGACAGAGCAGACGAGTTGAATTTAAGCACTGCTATTACAGGGAATGTCGTTGTCCCTGTCTTGGGGTTTTGTATATATTTTGTTTCACAGCTGTTTGAAGCGTTTGCGGTTTTTGTTTGCGTTGTTCGTTTGTATTTATTTTGCTGCTGGAGGTCCAGTGGCGTAGCATGGGGTGTGGCCTGGCGTGGGTGGAGTGAAGGTGGGCGACTGCCCCATCTGGTAGTAATTATATGAACCAGTCGGAGATTTTAGATCATGTGTAAAACATTTGTTAGCTTCCTATAATTATCTGTTCTGTTGAATTTCATACTTTCTGATTCGGAAAATTATGACTGGCAATGCGACGAATAGCCAAATTTCAGCTATGATAGCCACTTCTTACCAAATCCGAAGTTTTAATATAAAAAGCACAAGAAAATGCTATATTTACCCGATGGTGATGTGTCAGACTAATGCAGTATGTTGTAGGCCTATGCCTAGGCTTTATGGCGAGAATTTGACAGGTACGTGTAGCTTGTTGCCATTGTCCATGTTCCTGAATTTAAGTTTAATCTGAGCATACTGAAAATGTTAATCACGTTAATGAAAGTGTTCCCTGGACAAGCATTTATAGTAGATAGTTCTTACAGTAGTCTGTTTTATGATTTATGTTTTGCTTACACGTCTCATGAGAATTTTGACTTGCTAATTTTTCCAGCAGCCATATTGGATTTTCCGAAAATTTCTGGAAATCAGTCAAAAGCATACTCCTCATTAAGCAATTGGCCGATTTCAAACCAACTCGGGCCCTAGAGTGGTATGTTTCAGAACATGTATACAGAATTTTGATTCGTCAATTCTTTCGGTGGCCATCTTGAATTTTCCTAAAAATGGCGGATATGCTACCCCTCATTAGCTGCTTGGGCAACTTCAACGAGGCGTGTCTGGAAGGATACTATGGTGGTAGATTTCAGAACTTGTGCACATAATTTGTATTGGTCACCTTTTCCTGTGTCCATCCTGGATTTTCCAAAAGAATTCCGGAAATCATTTAAAAACACCCTCTTCATTAACCTCTTGACTGATTTCTGATAGTCGTAATCAGTGGAATATTACAGTGACTGACCAAGAAGTAAAGGACAGCTTGTTGGAATTTTCACGATATGGCCATGTTGCAAAATCCAGAGGGCAACTTATCGATTTGATAAGGCTCTTGAAAATGGAATCAGACGGGTGTATATTGATAAAGTGGTTAAGCCGCTCCATAACAAGTTGTCTATTGATGGTGCCTTCATCTTGTCATTATGGAACAGAGGTCAAGTGAAGGAATGCCTAGTGACCTATCTCGTAATGACGATTGACAAGAGCTAAAGTTTTGGTGTCCCATTAAATATAGACCCTTTTGCACGAGATATGAGATGCCTGCTGATTTTCGTTGAATTTACCCAGCATGCTATGCTACCCAGCGTGCAACGCTATCCAGCATGCAATTTCCTGACTCCATAACCGTTATAACTATTGGACGCCATATTCGTTTAGTATATTGTCTGTATAGGCCAGGATTTCTCAAACAAAACCAACCCGCCTGCGCGTGCAAATAGTTATTTCTCCTCCAGCTCTGGAAGCGTAAGCATGCGCGTAGTGCGTACTATTCACGTTGTTCTGCGCAACTGTGTTAATTTCCAGAAAATTAGAAAAAGCTTTTATATATTTTAACAATAATTTGTGTGAAAGTTATTGCTATCAATGACAGCAGCAACACTCAGTAAAATTATTGTCAAAATAATTATTATGTAATGCGATTGCTACCTGGTACAGATTTAATACTAATTTGAATGAAAATTGTTGCAACAGCTTTCAGTCGCTATATTCTAAAATAATCATCATAATTTTAGTCGACTCTCGCTATGGATTTGAATAGCGATTTGACTAAGTTTTTGGTTTCTAAGGCACAAACAGCATTGTCTAATTAGTATCCACGCACGTATAATCTATACCTTACTATTTAGGTAAAGTGAGCATATGCCTATATACGCTTTCTCGACAAGAATGAATGCTTAGCAAACGGCGTGCATGTTACGTTGACAGGTGTGTGCATTTGTTTGAAATCCATTGCTCGAACAGAAACGTACACCCGGTAACTAGGCGTAATATTTACTTCGTGCAGGCAAGGCATATTTTGGCCATATTCTAACTTTACTTAGATAGTAATACTGAACGCCGTGTGATGCTAGGTACAACATTTTGATAACGTTGGTGCCTTAGTCAGCAACAACTTAGCCAAATTGCTCTTCAAATCCATGTTGACTGAAATTTATAATGATTATTTTAGAACAACAATTTGACTGAATGTTGTTGCTGTCATTGTTAGCAACAACTTTCACGCAAATTACTGTCAATGTGTATAAAAGCTTTCTCCTATTTTCTCCTGGACGTTGATACACTTTCTCTGAACAGTGTTGAAATACAAATACAGACTGTCGAATGTACTACCGTGAATACGCCCTATGTGCATGCTTACGCTTCCAGAGCTGGAGGATAAACAACTGTTTACACTTGCAAGCAGATTGCTTTTGTTTGAGAAATCCTGGCTTGTGCAGACAATACTCAATGAATATGGAGTCCAATAGTTACAACGATTATGGAGTAGCATTGGACACCAGGTAGCATTGCATGCTAGGTAAATTGAACAGGTATCTCATATCTCGTGCACAAGTGTCTATATTTAATGGAACACGAGAGCTGTAATGAGGGTTATTAAGTGACTTCAACGGCACTGATATCTTCAAGAGACTACAATACACAATGGTTAATGTATTGCGTAAGGATGATTGACAGGCTACATATCTGGACTCGTCTTTTCCGGAATCTGGGAACTCATTCAGTCATGAAGCCCCACCCTCTGGTTAAATCACGTGTCTCCAGTCATTACGTCATGAATGACGCGAAATATTCCATTATAATATTAATAGACAGTCAAGTTGTGCAAATTGTATGTCTTTACTATTGAATAAACATTATCTCGAATACTTTGAAAGTAAATTGACTGGGCGTTGTTGCCGCCATAAGCAGTAACATCGACCAGTCAAATTATTTCAAAATATTCAACATCTTACCCATATAATTTTTTGGAAATTACTAGTTAGTGAGTTCAGAGATCGATCGATCCCAACACGATCGAGGTGTGGGTGGAGCTTAGCTAGAGATGGGTGGGCCATAGCTAAAATGTGCATTAGCACACTGGGGGCAATTGAATATTCCATTATAATCGCTTAATAGGATGTCAAGTTGTATGAATTGTATGTCTTTACTCTTTAATAAACATTATGTTGAATACTTTGAAATTAATTTAACTCGGTGTTCTTGCTGCCATAATCAGTGGCATCGACCAGTCAAATTAGTTTCAAAATACACGATCGAGGTGTGGGTGGAGCTTAGCTAGAGATGGGCGTGACATGGATAAAAATGGAAAGGTCTATTAGCACGCTGCAGGCAATTGAATATTCCGTTATAATCGCATAATATGCCGTCAAGTTGTACAAATTGTATGTCTACTATTTAGACCCTCTTGTGTCAACAGTGCCTCAAAGCACTCAAAATGCTACCTATGTCAATTAATACTTTAGAACTCTAGATATCCGCAAAGAAAAATATAATGAGTCTCCATTTGGAGAAGACAATGTCTGTAAATTTGCCACAGAAAATTTAAAAAATAACTGTAGACACACATATTGTTCAGCTTGATCATTAAATGGTTAATATTCAAGAAAATCCAACTTTGCTTTAACAGTGCACATGTGCAGGCCAAGAGAAGACTATTTTTGAAATTTTACCACTGTAATGACTGGCTCGGTTACTGAGCCAGTCATTCCAGTGATACAGTTTCAAAAATTGTCTGCTCTTGGCCTGCAAATGTGCATCATTCACGAGCACTGCAGGTGCCATTTTGCAGGTTTAACCATTATAAGATTAAGCTGAACCGATAGGAGTTAATAAACATTATGTTGAATAGTTTGAAATTAATTTGACTCAGTGTGTTGCCGCTATAAGCAATAACATCAACCTGTCAAATTAGTTTCAAAATATTCAACAGCATACCTGTATAGTTTACCAGTACTCGAGATTCAGAGAGTGCATGGATCACTGGATCCCAACACCCCCAAAGTGTACGTGGCTCTTAGTTAGAGTTGGGAGGAACATAGCTAAAACTGAATTCCTTCATTGACTGGTGATTAACTTAACTTCAACGATGAGCCTAGTTTGGGCAAAGCACTTTTTCTCAATCAATTTCACATGTATTACCAATATTCAAAATTGGTATATTCGCTAACACAGTTTCAACAAGTTTCAAGTTTATTAAAGTAGGCCTACTCCTGGGTCACTATAACAATGTGTACGCTCGAGTCATGGAAAAACGTAATGATGAGTAGGCATACACAAGCTTAGCAGTTAGCATTCACCCAAGGCAATATTGGTAACAGATTGGTTGTAGAAATGCACATTTCTCTATTCACTAATGCACCCACAACCCCATCTCAAACATTGTTATGAATAACAATCATATAGCCTGCTCAGACTGGTGTGCCGTATTTAGCGTTATCGGTTTTATTACAGATGGCGGGTGCGTTATGTGTACAACTCGAGGCTGCACTGAGGCTGTGCCAAAATATGGCTCTGGAAAAATGAAAGCCGACTTTTTAATTCATGAACTTTTTGATAACATTGCCCATATAGAGTACAGCTCAGAGGTAAGGTAACATGTCTATACACGTGAACAGAAACATGTTAGTAAGAACTATTCTCTTGGTGTCTTAGGAAACAATGTCTTTCAATCCAGTTATGTTCAAACTATTCGACAGTACATTTTATTTTGTTTTGTAAACATGTTAAGTTATTTCTGGGTTGTACTGTACTCGAAATTGGTTCCTAAGCCGGACAACCCCTTTCCATTCTCTCAAACAATATTCAGGCCAATATCGCATGGAGCCTGCAGGGTATTTTGAAAATGATCTGACTGAAAGGTGGCATGCAACTGTGTTATATATCGTGTGTACTTAACATGATAAATACCCAAAGTCAAGAGGGGTAACCCCCGAGCTGTGTAAAAATTATTTTTGGAAAAAAACTATTCCGAATTATGTGCACTGTTCTTAAAAGCCTGATTATAGTTTTAAGTTGGAGAGGTCGAGCGTTGTGTAAGTTTCGGCCATTAGCTGACTGATGTTCATTTATACTCATTAGCATGGGCTATAAATCATTTAACTATCACTAAGAATCCAATCTGAGATAAGTCGGGGTTCAATTGAAAAATAAAAATACAAAAATACAAATTTTGGATATTTTATTTATTTTTTCAAATAACTATACATTGGTATGGACGTACTTGTGTGTTGCATGTGCGTGTGTGTGTGTGTGTGTGTGTGTGTGTGTGTGTGTGTGTGTGTGTGTGTGTGTGTGTGTGTGTGTGTTAGTAGTCCATGGTGAGGTTAGGATCGTGGTCAATACTTATAATGTTGTTGAATTCAGGATATTACATAGGATAAACATATAGTTTCTGTTACTAGCATAAATAAATAGCCAACGTTCTGGAAGTCTATGAGTCTACGGGTGGACTAATACCTTATGCATCAGTCATATCAATACTTTCCAGCATCAGATCCATCATCATCTACACCGGAATAATCATCATCATCATCATCATCAACGTGACATCTAGATTGTTGCTTATATACTCCGTGATCAGAAATTTTTTTTTTGCGAAATGCTGAGAAGACTGCTTCATCATATACGTACCCCTCGGTGATAAAATCTTTAGTTTCCCGAAGAATTATTTTAATAAGTGTAGAGTTCTGTAATTTTCTCCACAGGAGCATTGTGGCAGTACACTTTGTAACTATAGCATCAGCATATACAGAAATAAACATGTTGTCTACACCTTTAGCGTCTATGTTTGCGTCACCAACCTCATCTTCTAAACTGCATTATTTAGCGTCTAAGTCTGATTAATATTTTGGAATATGGCAAAGAGCTCCTGATTGCCTAATGACTTCTTTTTCATCTTCATCTTCACCTTCATCATCGCTCTCAGACTCTGTTGAGTCATTGCCTATGACTTCGCCTTCATCACCGCTCTCAGACACCATTGCATCATCACCAGCTTCACTCTTCAACTCCATTGGCTCATTATCTTCACTCTCTATCTCTGTTATTTCTTCATCTTCACTATCCAGATTTTCTCTATCTTCTTTGCTGTCGAAGCGGCTCTTGTGTTGCTCCAGGTCATGTGACCTAGTAAAAGTTTAATCACATTCAAAACCTTTATGTCTTGGCATATTGATTGTAGGATAAACTTATTATTTTATTCTAAATTTATTGGTGAACGTTTTCAGGTTGCAGATTGTCCTATACAATTCCAACCCTATGGGCTGTTTAAACTGTAGTGAAAAACGGATTGAATTCGAGACATTTTATAGAACTCGATGTACGATCGAATACCACACTCAGTCGCATGTATAAGTGTGTGGTCGCAGGTATGGTCGCAAATCCGTGCAGTCGCATGTGCGGCTCCAAAGCCGCACATGCAGATATAGGTTTTATGCATGAAAATCTACATGTGCTGTCACATAGCAACAACTTGAAGCAACCATCGATGTTCAATTTGAAAATAATATTGCTGGAGCTTGTTGATGCTAAAGACACCAACAGTTTTCACTAGCACAGATTTGAAAATGTTTTTCATCAGCTAAATCTCTGTATCTGACTATTATTCCTGGGCAAAGTTTCATTCCTAATTCATATCATGTCCTAGATTTCGCAAATGTTCAAAATCGTCTTAGGATCAAATCCTTCGATTTCATTAAAAAGATTTAACCCTTATCATGTTTTCTCTAAAAATTGGGTTTCATGCACTCTGATTAACCCTTTAATGATGAAACTGGCTAAAACCGGCCTCTTTAATGCTCTTGGGGAATGAACATGTGCTGGCCAAGAGAAGGATTATTTTAAGTTTTTCACTGGCATGAGCGGCTAGATAACCGGGCCTGACATTCCAGTAGTAAACTTTCAAAGATAATCTTCTCTTGGTCTGCAAATTGACATTCCATAAGTAAATATTTTAATATTTTTTTAACAAAATTAGTCATTAAATGGTTACATAAAGTGTATATTATTTTGTTGCTGAAGGATGCTACAGTACAAAGAAATAACTTTACATCTTGTTCACAAGACAAATAATGGCGTTACAGTACAGCCCCTATTATCGACTCATTGTGGTGAGGTCTGTAAATAGTATCTGTATCATCGGGTGCACAACGTGTCCATGATTTCAATTACATGACATTGCTTGATTTAACAAAAAAAACACCCGATAACATCGTCAAAAGCTTAGCCAATAAGTTATTAGACCATAGCCGTATAGCAATTTATGTTCCCATAAACAATTTTGGAGTTTTTCAGTTTTTTTGTCTGCAGCTGTTAATGTTTTTAAAAACATGGGCTAAGAGTGTTTTAACATATTCAAGTTAGAATCTCTTCAACTTCAGTGTTCGTTTCATGGAGCAGATAGCCAACATCGACGCCATCTCTGATCCAAATGAAGCCCTTTCCAAAATAGTGAAATCTATGGAATCAGCAGCTACCAGCACCATAGATGTTCTTAAAAAACAACCAAACTAGGTATATTGACGACCCACTAGTAGTAAAACTGTCAGCAGAGCAAAAAGCATTATGGCTGTGCATCTATCAAAGTGGCCAAAGTGAAGACTGCACCAAACTACGCCGGGAGCGCAATAACGTTCTGTGCCACATTAGTGAATGCTTAAAAGATCTTGCTATTCAACAAGCAAGACTCCCTACCAGATGAAATCACAGCCACGGATGACTGTCACAAAATGTTTTGGGTAGCCCGAGCCATGAGAGCTCCTATCTACACCCGCCACTTACTGTACACAACTCTGAAGGAGGCTTTATCGGGACTGACCAAAGAAAAGCTGAGGCGATTCAACAATGGTTCAAGGAACAATTCACTGGCAATGATGATGAGCCCTTGCACCCGTTCTCAGGAGACTCCAGGCCATTGCTAACACCAATTAAAATAGCAGAAGTTGAGAAGGCACTTAAAGCCCTGAAAAATGGACGTGCATCTGGACCTGACGGCATGAGCAATGAACTATTCAAATATGCAAGTGACATTATCTCAAAACTGATCACACACCTAATCAATCACCACCTTCCCTTCGACGCTGTAAGCCAAGGCACCTTTATCGTGCTACCCAAGCCCAAGAAGCCACCTGGGCCCCCCGCCAATCTGTGGCCAATTGTGCTCCTCAACAGCATACAGAAAATCGTATCCAATGTTACTCTCTGCCGCATCCGAGACAAGATCGATTACTTCATTGGCTCATGTCAAAGTGGCTTCAAATGTGGAAGCAGCTGTGCAGACATTGTATGGGCTCAATGCATGCTTGTGTCGGTAGTCATGTCCAAACACTGGGACTTCCACAAAATTGACATGCCACGAGCATTTGACACAATTAAATACTCAAAGATCCTAGATGTACTACGCCAGGCCAGTTGCAATGAAGATGAGCTATGACTAGTGAGATTACTGCTTGCAGACACCAAGCTGAGAGTACAAGTCAAGTCAGTGAAGTCTGTAGAGTGTGATACATCAATCGGCTCCCCACATGGAAAAGGTCTATCTCCGGTGCCTTTCACCTGTTACCTTGCTGCCACATTGTCAATACTGGGTATGATGCTAGAGATGGAATATGCCGACGATGTCAACTTCATAGATGATGAAAAGAAACCCCTTGATGAACTTCTCCCAATAGCTGCAAGCAAACTAAAAATTGTGAATCTCTTTATGAATAAATCCAAAACAGAGTTCACCCACATATACATATATACAAAGCATGAAACTAAAGAAAATGATGACCCACTTCGTGGCGGTGAACCATGGAGGAAAAGTAAAATCCCGGGCTCACTGCTTTGCAGTACTGCTGGGCAGCTCCAAAGGCAGCTCTAGACAAACTCGATGCCTGCCACGGCAAACAGCTACGCACCATCACTGGACACCGATGGCCAGACAACATAATTTCCAATGATGCACTATACAAAATGTGTCATACATTGCCGCTGTCTGTAAAAGTCACCCAGCAAAGATGGTACATGTGTGGCCATGTGCTAAGGATGCCAGAAGAAACACCAACACAGAGAGCCTTGGAATTCGCCCTACTTGGAGCCAGCAAATGCAAAGCCATGAGAGGGTGTCATTGCATAAATCTGCTAAGCATGCTACGAGGTGAATTCAAGAAAGCAGGACTCAGTTCACTCAAGTCAAGAATGGACCAGAGGAAGCTAAGGATTTCGGCTGAGGACAAGACACAGTGGGCAAAAGTGATGAAGGACTGATTGCAGCTGTAGGATGTTTCTACTGCTACAGCCACAGAATACAGTAATCATATATACATAAAACGCTTACATGATTGTAGAGTTCGTTATAGGACTGAGAATTTCATGCAAGTTTTCTTTCAAGATTTTCCACCAGTCACTACGGAATGTAACGCTTCGTAGCTATGGTTCATCTCAATTTAACCTGGTGGAGTAATGTACCAAGTTAGCTTGACATACAGATATTAGTGCTGATAGTGACTTTTAATTAGGGCTCTAATTTATATAGGTATTTTCTTAGAATGCTGGAATCATGGCGGAAAACTTGTAAAATTGATTGCCATACATAAACATCCCGCACTTGGTGGGGTAAACACTACCAACACGAAACTTGCATGTGTCTACTACAAATTCCTCATTACGTTTCATGACGCAAATGTACACTTTGTTACTGAGCACAACTTGCACTTCACAACCCATAAAATATACAGAAATCATAATTATAATGAATGTTGAACAAACCGTTTAAACAAAATCCAAAGGTTAAGCCGTAACCAACCTTTTTATAACCTCTTTTATATGATTTGTCACCTGATTAACATGTGCCGATTTTCATTACGCGATAGAATGCTAGGAGACACATGATTTAACGAGGGGCCAGGTTTTATGATTGAATGCGTTCCCAGAGTTCGAAAATGGCGAGTCCAGACATGTACACTGGCAATCATCCTTATACAATACATTAACCATTGTGTATTGTACTCTCGAAGAGATCGGTGCCTTTGAAGTCACATAATTACCCTCATTAACCCTTGGCAATCATCGTTACGTGATAGAACGTTAGGAGTCACGTGCTTTAACGCACGCACGCACGCACGCACGCACGCACGCACGCACGCACGCACGCACGCACGCACGCACGCACGCACGCACGCACACATTTTCACACCTTTTTCATTTGCTATGGTAATTAGTGTCCTATTACGTAATAATGACTGAAGGGGGCCCCCAGCTCGTCCCACCTCTACTGACATATTGTGAATCATTCCATAGGTGGATAAACTGGGGAGCTCAGGCTTATTTACCAAAAAATAAAAAATAATAAATGTTGGTGACAAATCCTGTAAATTCTGTAAGAATATTAGTGAACATTGACAATACAGCAAGACAATCACTAGATCTATCAGAAAAGGCCTCTTTAAACACTGGATGCGTGTAGCTTAGTTCAGGTACTATGCATAATTCTCTTTTAGCATGTTTAATTTCATGATCATGGAGTGGGGATGGGGGACAGAAGGGCGTGTGTGTAGGGGGCGGACGGGGGAGGGTACCGTCTTTGAATACCACATATCTAGAGAAACGACATTGCCTTTAAAATATCAAATTGTTTTATTGTGATATATTTACAGTAATCACCATTTGAGAAATAAAATATAAATTTATTTTCTTCTCATACAGAGCATGCGCGCGTGCATGCGTATGTGCGTGCATGTTTGTGTGCATGTGTTAGCAGTATATGGAAATTTATAATAAAACTATAATTAATTGAAATTAAAAACTATAAATACGCATATTTGTACCTATGGTACGAGTAACATTTGTATATAACAATACTGTACGATAAATCCATCATGTGTATAATATGACGTTGATTGTTTAAGAACACTGTGGCTGTATGCCGATAGGTCTTAGCAGGTCTAACGTATTAACACCGCGCATGGCAGCAACTACTAGTTGTGATGCTCTGTATTTAACATGGCTGATTAATAATTTACTTATCTTCCATGGAATAAATGCTCACATCTGACTGGCTCGCTCGACTTACATTTTGAATTTATTGGAAACGACGAAACATCATTTAACCCTTTAACTCTCCTTTAACCATCAAATATCTTCAAGACAATTTCAATGTTCTCGAAAAGGAATGTTCATTTGGAGACCAAGAGTAGGCAATTTACCGAGCCAGTCATCATAGTGGTAATTTTCAAAAATGGTTTTCTCATCGTCTGCAAAATAGATATTCCTCACGATGACAGCAGGAACCAGTTTTGGCCAGCTTAGCCATGAAAGGGTTAACATATATCAGAAATATTCTGTCCACAATAACGTTACAGGTCGATCTCAAATTCGTTTCAGCATTTTTAGCAACTTAGCTGTATTCGGGTTTTAATTGAAACTATTTACATCTCCATCTGACCAAAGTACTGTAAATATCAGTGCGATCTTTTATATTAAACTGTATTTGCCATTAATTAAACAGACACATAACCATCCATGGCCAATCACATCGTTCTTTAGCCACATTGAAGTGCAGGATTGCAGGAAAGCACCTCCTTAGAAGAACCCTTCGATTAGGGAGACATTGATAGTAGCTACTACAGTCTGTGGGATGTATGATGAACTCATCTGGTACGCACTCCTGACATCCATCACCGTCATCTTGGCCATCGATACAGTATTGCAGGATTGGACCTGTGTAGGAAACAGGCAGAAATTACAATTAACCTTTTCCAGAATATCCATCTATCATCTGACCTCGTATCACGTTATAATCAGCTCAGCGCGTGTATAATGACGTCATAATCATTACGCCACAAAGGGTTCCATATAGACCGTCGTCAAATCTCAAATACTCCGACACGTTGTATGAATTGTTTGTCTTTGTAATTCTTTGCCATTTAATAAACATGCTGTTGAATATTTTGACACTAATTTGAAATTAGTTTCAAAATATTCAACAGCTTACCTGTGTAGTTTTTTGGAAATTGATAGTCAGGGTGTTCAGAGATCGATCAATCCCAACACGACCGAGGTGTGGGTGGAGCTTGGCTAGAGATGGGCGGGGCGTAGCTAAAATCGGAAAGGTCCATTAACATATTTCAGTATGAACTATACAGATTTAAGTTAATGTTTCAATTACTGTTTGACCGCATCTGACATTTTGACCTTAATTGGCCAATTGGTTCAATTGGTCCTTTTGATTAAGGGTGACGTCTTATCACCAGTTGACTATTGGCCTATTTGATTAATTACAATTGTTAAGGAAGGTTGCACTGTATGGTATGTGACGGCGGTACCGATTGTGCAGTGTGGAATATGTTGTTGAAAGGGTTTAAATTATCTAGTCGGTTATGTCGAGGTGAACCTGTTAATGAATCATACATTCTGGAAAATTTGGCTGAAAATGTTAAAGAATTGTGCAAAGTCTGGAGGGTGATACTGGTTTAAACGGTGCATTTTGGAGTGATGCATTCAAGAGTGTGGGACTGAAATGGTTAACAAATTCTGTGATCTGGACTATGGGACTGAAATCATTAAACAAGGGTACACAGTCTGGTGTGTGTGTTTGAAAGTGTTAAAGTATGATGGAAGTCCGGGGTGTTAAGATTAGCAAATTGATAAGAGTTGGCTACTAAGACCACATTTGAAAGGTTGGATTACGACATAATAAGAATCAAAAGCTGTAAAAATCTACATCCTGGTAACCGCTAATGCTATCCGAAATTACCACATGATTAAGAGTGCAATTTGTAAACATTTAACTCTTTGCTGGCTAAATTTGGTCATGAAAATGAAAATATGTGCCTATTCAATGTCCATTTATAGGCCAAGATTTGCGGCTGGGAAGCCGCATGTTTGACATTTTATGACTGGAGTGACTGTCTCGGTTCTCATTTCAGTGGCAAGTTTTTAAAAAAGAGTCTTCTTTTGGCCTGCAGATGGACCTGGCAAGTCCTGTTACGTATTTTGAATATAATTGGATTGGAAGACATTGCTGCCTAAGGCGGCAATGTCTTTCAATCCAACTGTATTCAAAGTATGCAACATGACGTTTTATTTTGTTTTGGAAGAATGTGTGTTATTTCTGAGCTGCATTGGATGCGGTATATAGTTAGTAGGCTCTACGTACATGTGGTGCTTAATAGTCTCCTGATTTTGTTGAGAACAATCTGGAATAGGAAGCATCCAATGTATTTTCAAGAATCAAGATCTTCATCATGTTTGAAAATAAGCTCTCTTGATGCTGTAATCGTATTCAAATATTATTGTACTAACTAACATGATTACCTGTAGTTGCTGCTGTGATGGAAGCCCATGGTCCAAAGCTTGTTTCAGTGCGAGCTCGGACTTTTATTATCATTTCACTGGAAAGCCGCATTTGCATTAAGGAAGCTGCAATTTTACTTGTTGTCAATGTAATTGAGGAACCACCAGGGGATGTGTCGGAGGCTGTTATCTCGTAATCTGTATGTTAATAATAATAATAATAATAATAATAATAATAATAATAATAATAATAATAATAATAATTAAAACACATTTACTCAAAGTTACTTGAGTAATCTGTAAGTTAATAATAATAATAATAATAATAATAATAATAATAATAATAATAATAATAATTAAAACACATTTACTCAAAGTTACTTGAGTAATCTGTAAGTTAATAATAATAATAATAATAATAATAATAATAATAATAATAATAATAATTAAAACACATTTACTCAAGTAACTTTAAATCTGCGATGTCTGGCTATTAAGGAATATTATAAGGCTTCTTAAGCTGATTTCTCGAAAACTGATAGCGTTGACCACTATCAACGGATGGTCAGGTTGTTAGGATGTTGCATCCTAACCATGTATGGTAATGATCTGATCAAAACTCTAGATCTAGTCACAGTTCAAATATCCATCCTGAAACTCTCCATTCATTCTTTATAGGACCATTTTCCATGCATTGAGGTAGAATGTCAGTCACCTTTTAGGTGAAAGGACATTTTCTGTAATGTCCTGCCCAAGTATGATAGTGATCCGACCAAAACTATAGGTGTAGTCCCGCTTGAAAGATCAATACAGACAATTCCCATACATTTCTTATAGGACTTTATTGTCCACGGAAAAGTGGGTAACTCGAAAGTCCTTAGGAAAACCCCAAAGAAAATACAAACATCATCATCCACCATGGGTACTAGAAGTTGACCAAGTTTGAAATTGATCGGATGCATACTGTAGGAAGAGATGTGGTGGGGAAAATGATACCTAGAAGAAGATGAATGGCTGATGTCTCCTTTCCACACAAAACAACGACACATACTGAAACAGGATTTCAACTGTTTTTATCTCCCGAAATGTATGAAACCACTTTGAGAGCATCTAAATTAAAATAAATCCGACGATGTGCGTGCGTGCGTGCGTGCGTGCGTGCGTGCGTGCGTGCGTGCGTGCGTGCGTGCGTGCGTGCGTGCGTGCGTGCGTGCGTGCGTGCGTGCGTGCGTGCGTGTGTGTGTGTCTCCCCCAAACATCTATGGATATTACAACTAACAATACCTCCGTAAATACAAGAGACTCGCACTGGGGGCATTACACTTTTTCAAAATGTGGGAGAGACCACTGGGATCTACCAACCATACCACGGATGGGAGTGTGACAAACACTCCTGAGTGTAGCCTATGTGTCTAGACCATTTTCCTGAAGCCTTACAGCACAAAATTCCTGTATCCACCCACCATAAAGCTACACATACAGGCATTAGTGACAGCGATGTTAACACATCTATGTGCACGCTATCACAAGTAGACATAAACACATATACAAAGCACGTTCGTCCGCGAACACAACTACAACGTAATTGTAACCTGGCTAGAAGGAAGATGTGTGGTTATTATGAACACACCTTGTTTTCTCATCCTCTCACCCATGTTACAGACCTCTCCTAGCTCATGAAGCCAGTTTCTCAGTCAATCATATGACACCATAACCAACTACGTGACGTGTAGTATGATGTCATACTCAATTACATCATGAATGACGTAGCTAAGTTCGTCACGAACGCATAATTGATGATGGACTAAGCGTTGTCGTACTAATTGTATGTCTTTACTATTTAATAACATACTGTTATGGGCAGCAACAGCATCAGTCAAATTAGTTTCAAATTATTCAACAGCGTACCTGTATAATTCTTCTGGAAATTGATGGTCTAGCAGTTCAGGGATCGATACTAACACGGGCAAAATGTGGGTGTAGCTTAGCTGAACATGGCGGAGTGTAGCTAAAACTGGATGCCTCAATTCCCATGCGTTCTGTGGTCACATACAATTCGTGTTCCAATACGGAGAACCTCTATCCTGCACTTATTTGAATGCTATCATTGATACAGGTGAGCTATGTTAGATTACAATGCTAATGACACGTATTCTCTACTAGAATGATTGTCCCCATTATTAACCATCATAGGTCTATTAAGTGTTTCTATTGTCTGTAACTTACCTTGAACAAAGGCACTCCCTTGTAGCGGTGGATCCCAGCTAAGGTCCAAGTTAGTTAACGTCAGATGTAATGGTGCACTGACTGTTATATCCGGTGTGTTAGATACTGAAATATACATGGAAATAATAAGATTAACAAAGTAATGGACCTTTCCATTTTTAGCTATGCCACGCCCATCACTAGCCAAGCTCCACCCACACCTCGCCGTGTTGGGATTGATCGATCCCCGAATGCCCTAGCTATCAATTTCCTGAAAACTATACAGGGAAGCTGTTGAATGTTTTGTAACTAATTTGACTGGGCGCTGTTGCTGCCTATGGCAGCAACAGTGCCCAGTCAAATTAGTTTCAAAATATTCAACAGAATATTTATTAAATAGTAAAAGCAAACAATGTGTACAACAATGCATAGACCGTCTTCAAATATGCGTTCGTGACGTACTTATCGACGTCATTCATGACGTCATCCACTATGATGTCATTGTACACATCACGCAGTTCATTATGACGTCATATGATGGGTGGGTACTCTGGAAAGGTGAACTTACATTAATTGGATCATTTATGTAATCTTCTCACAGGTTTAATTAATACTATCCATGGAACTAATTATTACCCACAAAGTTGAGGTATGAATAAATTAAAGGATAGTTTTCTGTAAGCATTTTGTTCAACAATGTTTAGCTATATACATGTCATGAATATGTCAGCGAAGAGGCCAAGGCAAAGATGATTTCATAATTTTAGCCGCACTAAGGCAATGTCTCAGGACGTCAAGAGAGGTTAAGCGTCTTTAGAAATGGCATTGAGGCAACATTTGGTCTTTCTTAAGGCAAACAGAATCAACAGCCCCTTATTCCCCATCTACAGTACAAACTGTATAGTCAGATGATGTTCAGTGTTTCTGTTTACAGAGGGATGATCCTGTACATTTACTTTAAATACTGTATGTAGCAGTGTGTATGACAGGCATGCACCAATGAATTAGAGGAGGGTAAATAAGGTAGTTGTTGCCTTAAATAGATGGCAAGATATAGGGGCACCAATGCAAGAGGCATGGGCAACCAAGGCAATTCACCTTTCCAGAGTATGCACCCATCATATATCGGCATAATCATCTACGTGGTGTGTAGAATGACATCATAATGGATGACGTCATGAATGACGTCGATAAGTACGTCACGAACGCATATTTTAAGACGGTCTATGCGCTATTGTACAAATTGTTTGCTTTTACTATTTAATAAATATTCTGTTGAATATTTTAAAACTAATTTGACTGGGCGCTGTTGCTGCCATAGGCAGCAACAGCACCCAGTCTAATTAGTTACAAAATATTCAACAGCTTCCCTGTATAGTTTTCTGGAAATTGATAGCTAGGGATTTTTGGGATCGATCAATCCTAACACGGCGAGGTGTGGGTGGAGCTTAGCTAGTGATGGGCGGGGCATAGCTAAAAATGGAAAGGTCCATTGCTTTAGATGCCTTGATTTACTTCGAGCCCTGCAATGTTACGAATAATCCGTACATGTATCATCAATGTTGATGTTTTTAATGTGACACACCAATATTGAAAGTTATGACTATGCGATACTGATGTATGATGGTTTTTCTACTCCAAAACGGGCGTTTCTTAAATATCACAAATGTAAGATCTTGTCTAAGCTAAAACTTGATGTGCAATTAGACCTATTCGAGTAATCAATATTTCATCGACAGTCGATTATTTTCCATGGCGATCATATAATCGAGTGTTCAATAAAATAATCGAAAAATAAAAAAAATCGATTTAATCGAGCAATAATGGATTATTTATTTTAATCAGGCATAATTTAGTGTTTAGTCTTGTAATACAGCTAATGTATCGGTGCTTTAATTTAATTAGTCTAGCAAGGTAGGTGTACAAACATTTATTCCCGACGTTCAAGCCTGCACCTCCCGAGTCATAATCTATGCATGTGAATGTTTATATAAGTAATCGCTTGATACGCCAGTGATCGGAAGCATTTGATAGCTACTGTTTAAATATCCCTCTCAGAAGGCTATAGGCTGAATTGTTTCTGGCGATTTGGCTAAAAATTAAAAAAAATTAATTACTGTTTTTCATAGTAAATTCACAAACTTTCGATGCCATTTTTTTCTTTTTTCTGCCGATTGTTTTGGAACTAATTTGACTTAAAAGTGTTGCTGCCTTAGGCAGCAACAACGTACAGTCAAATGATTTTCAAAATATTCGACTTTTCTAATGAAATAGGGAAACATCGTAGATAGGAACTACGGGCGAAATCCACATATTAATAAAAATGATATGGCCATTTGGCGAAAAAATACACAAAATGAACTTTTTCATAAATTCTGATGATTGTTTTGTAACTAATTTTACTTAAGGTTGTTGCTCCACCCGCAGTCAAATGATTTTCGAAATAGTCAGCTTTTCCTATGCTGGAAAATAGGGGAACATCGTAAATAGGCGCTACGGGCGAACTCTATATAATGAAAGGTTAATCTCTGTTATGTTAAAATTAAATTGGCGCCTTTTTACTGGCTTGAAAATCTGAGCATACGGGCGCCGGTTTCTTAAAACCATTATTCAATGGGAACGAGTGAACAATGGATTCCAAATTGACTTCATTATATTGGGCGCCCTTGTTCCTCATGTTCAGCCAATCAGAGGAAGGGTTTATATAGCTTGTCCTATTGAGTGTCTTGCGGTCTTTTCATAGGCCTACTTAGTTGAGGTAATCTAAACTTAAATAGGAACCAATTTACGAAATTATGTATTCTGTAATTCTGATAGAAAATCAGGCATATTTATTTATTTGTTTATTTATTTATTTATTTATTTATTAGTTGCTACTTCCAAAGTTCCAAGATTAAATAATCGTTTATCCGATTAAATAGATTGTTTTCCAGACATCATAATCGATTATTTATTTCCATAATCGAACAGCCCCATGTGCAATTTTGCGTAATATTGCCAAGTTCAACTTCAATCTATAGAATTAAACAGGAAAGAATCTGCAATCCATATAGGTGCAAGCTTGACAAAAGGTCATGAACCTCGATCTCTATATTTGTTCATGTTCCAAGTTACAGAACAGATGTTGAAGCAAAGTAAAAAAACCCCGAACAGTTTGGAAGCGTGATATCGTTCGTATTTCATTATAAAGACTAAAATGATTATTAAGTTGGCAAAAGGGTGAGAATATCTGAATATGACCCCTGAGCTTAAACTTGATCAGGGCAACCTTTCAAAGTAGAGCCGCGAATAGAGTTTGTGTTGATTATGTTTCCGATAAAATCAGTAGTTGAGGAATAAACACGCGTAAAACATTGCTTTATATTAGCATCGTCAATACTTGAACTCGTGTCTTATTGAAGACGCTAATCACAAGACAAATATCCTTTATTCATTAGTAATTCGGGCTCTCGATTTAAACTATTAAGCCACTGTACATAGAGTCAAAACTTTTCGAACCTCACCCTCTATTATAAGAGCCCTCCGTAGTAAAGGCTACGTGTACGAACTTCCATATCCATTGTAACATTCTTTCTCACCCTGCAAATACAAGCCACCGGTCTATATATTCCTCATGGTGGCTATGTGAAATTTCTGCCACTTTAAGCTCTATCATGAAACTCTCAAGTGCCTGACGTGTGTTACCTTGATAAAGTCAAAATAATTGAACAATTCAATTTGTAGATTCTTTTGAAATTTGCAATGACTTTCTATCTACAAAATAAGCTATAACAAATTATTACTTACGACATAGTTTATCCCTGCTTGTGGACAGATGTGTGCCAGGTGGGCATGTTGCCTCTGTGGTATCAACATCAAACGTAGCCGAGTTAAGAAGATATGCATTACCCGCTTGTTGAAACAGAGCAGTATTCTCAGAGTCATGGTTCTCAGCCACTGATATCAGAACATCAATTCCCGCTTGTAGTCCATCCGCCCGCTCTTGAAATTGATCGGGTGCCATATCGCCATCTAGTTCAAACGGATCAGTGCACTGATGTTTCAAGACCATGTTCAATCTGTTAGATGCCCTGTCGACAGTTAACTCTATGATAACTGTAGAAGTCGCCTTGGTAGAAAAGATACTATTGACGGAATCTGTGAAACGTGTATCAAGATCACCCGGGATATCAGAGAACAATGTTTGATTTCCATACAGAATCAGGCCAAATCCAGCTGTCAGAGAAACACTGGGACATGCAACATTGCCTTCATATACTTGAATTGAGATCTCTGTAGATATATCGACTCCGTGCTTATTTAGAGCCTCGCATTTATAAAGGCCAGACATGGCAACACTAGCAATGGAAATATTCAATTCTGCCCCAACGATCAACGGTGTGACAGTTGCTGATGAATGCCACACAAATGTTGCTTCTGGGCTTGCTTCTGCAGAGCAGATCAACTGAAGAGACTCTCCAAGGATGAGATCAAATCTGTTCTCGAAATCTGATGTCACTGTAGGTTCATATTCCACAAATAATTCAACAGATGCTTCAACAATTCCTATATGGTTTGATGCACGACAGGTGTAAGTTCCCTCGTCGTCGTTGGCAACATTTTCCACAATTAAAACTGTGGATGTGGAGATAATCAAACTGTCATCTATTCCTTTGAACCATTGATAAACAGGATTTGGTACTCCTGATGCTTCACAGTGGAAGGTTGCACTGTGTCCCTTTAGGGCACGAACATCTACAGGTTGGGTGACGAATACTGGAACTGACCCACAAAACACTGTTTCACCGTCTAACTGAGCTAGAATCTCCTTCAGTTTCTGACTAGCTGCTACTGCTGATGCTGCATCCAATGAGTCTATGGAGATAAGTTCTAGAATGATAGTCTGTAATGCTGGTAGATGACGCATCTTGATTTCACTCACAACCGGAATGTCGATTGGGTCATAGAGTATCTGTAACTGAGTGATGGCATGGATTACACAGTCTTCAAATCCACTGCATACCTCTTCTGGAAATGATTCTGCTGTAAAATTCAGCATATTTGCTCTCCAAACTTCCAGGATATTAAAGTTTTCAACAATTTCTATTTGGTCTCTGGTTTGATTCTGGAGCGATTCATAGACAGAGAGTATTGCTAAATACATTTCACTCTGCTCGAAATCTGTTTGATTCAGAACAAGACGGATCTGCTCTTCTGTGAGATTAAAAGACAGCAATGCTTCTGTTATGTTAATTCCCGCACCCTCTGGGGTTCTGGTCTCATTAAGTTGTGATGTATCGGGGAAGCTTGCCTCAGATGCATTCCATAAGGTCTCTAGCTGTTCAAGAATAGTTTCTGAGATATTTTCAAGCATGTCAGCAGCCTCGAAGAGATACTCATGTAGTGGTTTGAATTCAGCACAATTCTTAGCAAAGTATTCTTCAGTATTGGACCCTAGTGTAATATTTTCTGGTGGATTCTCGGTAGGATCTGGTGTTGTCGGTCCTTCATCTCTTAATACACGGTAAAGTTTATTCATTCTCTTAAAAACCTCATATTCTACAAACTCAATTTCTCGTTTCTTTCTGCCAAAAATAGCATTAACTATTTTCTTGAGCGCGTTGCCAACAATTGACTTTGCAGCATTCCAGAGACTCTGTACTATCTTTTTAAAATTCATTTTAAATTTCACGGTTGACCAGCCTAAATTAAATAAATTGATCTCACAGTAAACTTCAAATTCAAACCAATTTGCCACAGAAATCTCTACCGCAAATCCACATTTCTTAATGTCAATAATGTTTTGTAGTCCATGTTGTACAATGAAATTGAAAACCCAAAAAGCTGCTCTCACAGCAAATTTAACAGCCTCTAGAATTCCTTTAGCAACATCAAGTGCTTTTTTTGCTATTTCTAATACTCCTTGTGCTGCCGTCAGTGCTAGTTTTACAAGGTCCAGAACGATGCGTGCTTTGTCTACTACAATCTGGGCCAAACTCAGGACCACTTTAGCTGCATCTAATGCTAACAGTGGAAGTCTAACCACAGCACGGGCAACAGCTAAAGCTGCATATGCTAAGCCACGAACAGCTTTACATGCTAGATTCGCTGCCTCACATATTAGATTGGGTACTTTTATCATGCAACTTGTCCATTTGCAGCATGGATATGGCACCTTCACACCCCAGACCTTCTTATGACAAATCTTGCATTTTACACCAGGTACACATATCTTATTACATGTCTTAATTTTACACAGTTTGTCAACCTTCTGTTGAGCTGCTTTCAGTTTTGCATCTGCTTTCAAGAATGGGCCTTTCGCAGCCTCAAGTTTTTGCTTTGCCTTTTCAAGTGCAGCAATCCCCTTGTCAAACACAACATTTGCTTTATCAATGTCGGTTTTCTTCTTCTCTAGCCAATTCTGTGCATTTGACAACTTTCCCTGAGCCGATGTCAGTGCATCTTGTGCTTTCGAAATCCTGTCATTAGCATCATCCGCTAGTTTCTTAGCTTGCTCTCTGAGTGCATCCAGGAAGCTACCATCAAAAGATGAGTCTCCACCAGCTAGTAATTCTCCAGCTATTCTTAATCTTAGCTGACTTGCTGGAACAGCTACATCTGCCGTGACTTCCAATGATGCTCTAAATACATTAAATATGTTACCCATTGCCTTTCCATACAGTCCACGGGTTGTAAGGAATATATCAGCTGTAATACGGAGACTAAAGAAAACCCATCTGGTATGGAAACGGACTACCCACTTGCGGCTTTGCTTCGCTAAAGCAAATTCCAATCCATATCCTCTTTCCACTTCGAAAATTTTGAACATTTCCTTTGCGAGAATAAATTCTCCATAAATTCTGAATGCCCTCTCACCTTGAAGCTCTTCGTAGGCATATTGAAACTGGGAGCATCTCGCGAGATGTTGATCTGAATCAACAAACTCTCCCCCAATCGGTGGCAACTCTGTGTTTAAAATTGTAATCGTCATCTGACCTTTAACTCCAAAGCTTGTATCACCAGATATCAAATCATGTGCATCAGAACGAACATTATCAACCAAATCTTTGATAAAATCCTTCATCTCTTCGAGACATTGTTCTACAAATGCGACAAAGTCTGTGACTACTGTATCAAATGTCATCAGTGCAGTGGATTTCACTTGCTCAAACATAGCTTTAATCTGCGTATACATATTTACCACGTCACCTAAAATAGATGCCAGAGAAGGCAACTGTCCATTTATTAGGTCTGCAATGGCCTGCTGCACTAATGCTCTGAAATTGTTCCACAAATCCTTTAGCTTTTGAATAACATCCTTCACCAACTCGGTAAGTGAGTTAATAATCTTAGCAATTTCAGTTTGAATAAATGTCCATGCCTTTTCTACTTTATCCTTTAATTTCTGGAGTATCTGTTCATAGATCTGTCTTGGTGATATACCGGCAACATTATCGAGTTCATCAAACGTAAGAAAACCATAGGCAGCTACGTCCGCGCTAAAAACTACATTCTCTAGGATTGGAATACCACGAAACATGTTGGCATCTACAGCAAACATGACAAAGGCTCCAGGTGGATTGGCATTAGGTCCGCACCAGACACGTGGTTGATCACCTAGCAACACAAAAAATAGAATTTTTGTAAAGTTTTGTTGGTTTAATAATGTTTAAAGCCGTGATGGCATAGTAAAATATCCAATGTTAAGGACTACCAGTAACATTATGTTATGAATAAATTTCTGTTTTCGTAACTGTCTCGAGTAGGTAATGATACTTTAACCCTTTAATGACTAAATTAGACAAACAATTTCAAATATTTGCTTATTGAATGTCCCTTTGCAGGCCAAGAGCAGACTATTTCTGAAAATTCACTACTGTAATGACTGTCATTCCAATGGCAAATTTTCAAAAAAGGTCTTCTTTTGCCCTGAAAATTGGCATTCCTCAAAGCCACTGCAGATGCTGGTTTTAGTCGGCGTGGCATGAAAGGGTTCAAAAGGCCCACCTAGCATTCCTGGCCCGTTATACAATATTCGCTATGGGCATAGAGCTCAGAGAAATCCGGTAGGTATTGGCGTGAGCACTTCGCGGCTAAGCAATATACAGACGAAGATTTCGCAGCGTAGTGCTAACTTGTCCAAACCTGCCGGTTAAATGGATCTACCGGAAACGGAAATTGATTGGTAACACTATGCTCCTGGTAGTGTTTATAACATCAATATTTCAGGACATCTTTAGTTGCAAACTTGGCCTAGAGTAAACACCGGTTTAATCAAACCGTGCTGATAATATTGCTTTTCAGATTAGAACCACTAATGAGCGTTGTCAAAATTTTCAAAAAAAGATTATTTTTTACAAAATTGTATTTCCTTAGTAATCAGGCAGCGTTAGACAACAAATAGTTGGTTTCTAGAGAACCTGAAGTTTCTACATTGTCAGCACCGATGTTAGTTCAGATGCCTGCCCAATATTTGGAAGAATTTCAAAATCTCAATCTCTCTCGTCTCACTGGCAATATCTATATTACTCGGTAAATTCTAATGAAATTACAGCCCTGTCACACCGATCAGGCACTTATGGTGGACGTGCTAATATAGTCAGTCCATTAAAACACATGTTATATCGTTAGAACGTAATATTCTATGTGAACAAAATGTAATCTATGAGAACCGATTTGACTCCATCATGCAATCGTCAATGGTTGAATTGGTTGGAGACTAAAGGGAGCTAGGACCACCACCTCTGAGATCTACATCACGCAGACAGCAAGAAGGCGTCTACCATATTTCTGTAGTTAACACCTCGTGTGCCAACTTGTCGTTATAATGGTAAAACCGGACAACATGGACTCTGCAATAGTCTTGAAGACTGTCTATTTTCAGGAAAGAGAAGGCTATTTTTGACAATTTATCACCGGAATGACTGGCTCTGTTACAGAGCCAGTCATTCCAGTGGTAAATTGTCAAAGATAGTCTTCTGTTGACCTGCAATTTGGCACTGACTAAGCAAAACTTTAGATTTTCCAGACCATTAACCCTTCTCTCCCCAAGCCAGAAAAAACACCTCTTTAAAAACTGTTTTCTTAAATTCCAGTGGTAAATCTACACGAACAATCTTCTCTCGGCCAGCAAATGGTCATTCATCGAGCAAATATTTCAATTTTCTGAAAAAATCTCGAACAATTAAAGGGTTAATTGATAAAAGTAACATTTGACCGCTTGGAGGCGCTGTTGACACAAGAGGGGTTAAATATTGACTTATTCACATAAGGGAAATTTCCAGTTTATCCGTCCATCATATGACGTCATAATCAACTACGTGACGTCATACTCATAATGACTCGATTTAGTCCGTCTTATGCGCTTAATAGTCCGTCAGGTTGTATGACTTGTATGTATTTACTATTTAATGAACATGCTGTTGAATATTTGGAAACTAATTTTACTGGGCGCTGTAGCTGCCAAATTAGATTCAAATTATTTAGCAGCTTACCTGTACAGTTTTCTGGGAAGTGTTCTTCAGGTAGTTCAGGGATCGATCGACCCCAACACGGACGAGGTGTGGCTGGCGCTTAGTTAGAGATGGGAGGGGCATAGTTAAAACTGGAAAGTTCCATTGCCCTTACAGGGAGTTCCTTTCTCACCGCCTTTCTTATTTTACGTAAGGCTCAATTTGTCAACAATTGATAATCTATTATATTAATGTCTAGCTAAAATAAATAAACGTCGATGTGGTTTAACACAGTTGCATCACAGTTCTATTATAAGGCTAGTAATGAATAGTGAATGGGTATCGCATCATAGTTCTATTATCAAGCTAGTAATGAATAGTGAATCTCTATCGCATCATAGTTCTATTATCAAGCTATTAATGAATAGTGAATCTCTATCGAGTCATAGTTCTATTATCAAGCTAGTAATGAATATTGAATCTCTATTGCATCATAGTTCTATTATCAAGCTGGTAATGAACAGTGAATCGCTATCGCATCATAGTTCTATTATCATACTAGTAATGAACAGGGAATCGTTATCGCATCATAGTTCTATCATCCAGCTTGTAATGAATAGTGAATCTCTATCGCATCATAGTTCTATCATCAAGCCTGTAATGAATAGTGAATATCTATCGCACCATAGTTCTATTATCAACTAGTATTAAATTGTGAATCTATATCGCATCATAGTTCTATTATCAAGCTTGTAATGCATAGTGCATCTCTTTTGCATCATAGTTCTACTATCAAGCTAGTAATGAATAGTGAATCTCTATCGCGTCATAGTTCTATTATCAAGCTTGTAATGAATAGTGAATCTATATCGCATCATAGTTCCATTATCAAGCTTGTAATGAATAGTTAATCTCCATCGCACCATAGTTCTATTATCAAGCTTGTAATGAATAGTGAATTTCCATCGCATGATAGTTCTATTATCAAGCTAGTAATGAATAGTGAATATCTATCGCATCATAGTTCTACTATCAAACTAGTAATGAATAGTGAATCTCTGTTGCATGATAGTTCTATTATCAAGCCGGTAATGAATAATGAATAAGGCTCAATTTGTCAACAATTGATAATCTATTATATTAATGTCAAGCTAAAATAAATAAACGTCGATGTGGTTTAACACAATTGCATCACAGTTCTATTATCAAGCTAGTAATGAATAGTGAATCTCTATGGCGCCATAGTTCTAGTATCAAGCTTGTAATGAATAGTGAACCTATATCGCATCATAATTCCATTATCAAGCTTGTAATGAATAGAAAGTTTCTATCGCCTCATAGTTATAGTATCCAGCTTGTAATGAATAGTTAATCTATATCGCATCATAGTTCTATTATCAAGTTTCTAATGAATAGCGAATCTCTATCCCATCATAGTTTTATCATCAAGCTTGTAATGAACAGTGAATCGCTTTCGCATCAAAGTTCTATCATCCAGCTTGTAATGAATAGTGAATCGATATCGCATCATAGTTCTATCATCCAGCTTGTAATGAGTAGTGAATCTATATCGCATCATAGTTCTATCATCAAGCTATTAATGAATAGTGAATCGCGATCGCATCATAGTTCTATCATCCAGCTTGTAATGAATAATGAATCTCTATTGCATCATAGTTCTATTATCAAACTAGTAATGAATAATGAATCTCTATTACATCATAGTTCCATTATCAAGCTAGTAATGCATAATCAATCTCTACCGCATTATAGCTCTATTATCAAGCTAGTAATGAATAGTAAATCTCTATCGCATGATAGGTCTATTATTAAGCTAGTTATGAATACTGAATCTCTATCGCATCAGATTTCTATTATCAAGCTTGTAATGAATAGTGAATCATTATTGCATCATAGTTCTATTATCAAACTAGTAATGAATAATGAATCTCTATAGCATAATAGTTCTATTATCAAGCTAGTAATCAATAGTGAATCTTTATCGCATCTTAGTTCTTTTATCAAGCTAGTAATGAATAGTGAATCTCTATCGCATCATAGATATATCATTCAGCTTGTAATGAATAATGAATCTCTATTGCATCGTAGTTCTCTTATCAAGCTAGTAATGAATAATGAATCTCTACAGCATTATAGTTCTATTATCAAGCTATTAATGAATAGTGAATCTCTATCGCATCGTATTTCTATTATTAAGCTTGTAATGAATAGTGAATCTCTATCGCACCATAGTTCTATCATCCAGCTTGTAATGAATAATGAATCTTTATTACATCATAGTTCCATTATCAAGCTAGTAATGAATAATGAATCTCTACCGCATTAAAGCTCTAATATCAAGCTAGTAAGGAATAATGAATCTCTTACATCATAGTTCCATTATCAAGCTAGTAATGAATAAGGAATCTCTACCGCATTATAGTTCTATTATCAAGCTAGTAATGAATAGTAAATCTCTATCGCATCATAGTTCTATAATCAGGCTAGTTTTGAATAGTGAATCTCTATCGCATCAGATTTCTATTATCAAGCTTGTAATGAATAGTGGATCGCTATCGCATCATAGTTCTATCATCCAGCTTGTAATGAATAAAGAATCATTATTGCATCATAGTTCTATTATCAAACTAGTAATGAATAATGAATCTCTACCGCATAATAGTTCTATTATCAAGCTAGTAATGAATAGTGAATCTTTATCGCATCTTAGTTCTTTTATCAAGCTTGTAATGAATAGTGAATCTCTATCGCATCATAGATCTATCATTCAGCTTGTAATGAATAATGAATCTATATTGCATCATAGTTCTATTATCAAGCTAGTAATGAATAATGAATCTCTACAGCATTATAGTTTATTATCAAGCTGGTAATGAATAGTGAATATCTATTGCATCATAGTTTACTTATCAAGCTAGTAATGAATAGTGAATCTCCATCGTATCATAGGTCTATCATCAAGCTTGTAATGAATAGTTAATCTCCATCGCACCATAGTTCTATTATCAAGCATGTAATGAATAGGTAATCTCTATCGCATCATAGTTATATTATCAAGCTAGTTATTAATACTGAATATCTATCGCATCATAGTTCTATGATCAAGCTTGTAATGAATAGTGAATCGCGATCGCATCATAGTTCTATCATCCAGCTTGTAATGAATAATGAATCTCTATTACATCATAGTTCCATTATCAAGCTAGTAATGAATAATGAATCTCTATTACATCATAGTTCCAATATCAAGCTAGTAATGAATAATCAATCTCTACCGCAGTATAGTTCTATGATCAAGCTATTAATGAATAGTGAATCGCGATCGCATCATAGTTCTATCATCCAGCTTGTAATGAATAATGAATCTCTATTGCATCATAGTTCTATTATCAAACTAGTAATGAATAATGAATCTCTATTACATCATAGTTCTATTATCAAGCTAGTAATGAATAGTGAATCTTTATCGCATCTTAGTTCTTTTATCAAGCTAGTAATGAATAGTAAATCTCTATCGCATCATAGAGCTATCATTCAGCTTGTAATGAATAATGACTCTCTATTGCATCATAGTCCTATTATCAAGCTAGTAATGAATAATGAATCTCTACAGCATTATAGTTCTATTCTCAAGATTGTAGTAAATAGTGTATCTTTATCGCATCATAGTTTTATCATCAAGCTTGTAATGAATAGTGAATCGCTATCGCATCATAGTTCTATCATCCAGCTTGTAATGAATAGTGAATCTCTATCGCACCATAGTTCTATTATCAAGCATGTAATGAATAGTTAATCTCTATCGCACCGTAGATCTATTATCAAGTTTGTAATGAATAGTGAATCTTTATCGCATCTTAGTTCTTTTATCAAGCTAGTAATGAATAGTGTATCTTTATCGCATCATAGTTTTATCATCAAGCTTGTAATGAATAATGAATCTCTATCGCATCATAGTTCTATCATCCAGCTTGTAATGAATAGTGAATCTCTACCGCATTATAGTTCTATTATCAAGCTAGTAATGAATAGTATATCTCTATCACATCATAGTTCTTTTATCAAGCTAGTAATGAATACTGAATCTCTATCGCTGCATAGTTCTCTTATCAAGATTGTAATGAATAGTGAATGGATATCGCATCACAGTTTTTTTATCAAGCTTGTAATGAATAGTTAATTTATATCGCATCATACTTCTATTATCAAGCTTGTAATGAATAGTTAATCTCTAAAGCATCATTTTCTATTATCAAGCTAGTAATGAATAGTGAATCTCTATCGCATCATAATTCTATTCTCAAGCTGGTAATGAATAGCGAATCTCTATCGCATCATAGTTCTATTATCAAGATTGTAATGAATAGTGAATCTCTATCGCATCATAGTTTTATCATCAAGCTTGTCATGAATAGTGAATAGCTATCGCATCATAGTTCTATTATAAAGCGAGTAATGAATAGTGAAACTCTATCGCATCATAGTTCTATTATCAAGCTAGCAATGAATAGTGAATCTCTATCGCATCATAGTTCTATTATCAATCTTGTAATGAATATTGTATCTCTATCGCATCATAGTTATATTATCAAGCTAGTAATGAATAGTAAATCTCTGTCCCATCATAGATCTATTATCACGCTATTCATGAATAGTGAATTGCTATTGTACCATAGTTCTATCATCCAGCTTGTAATGAATAATGAATCTCTATTACATCATAGTTCCATTATCAAGCTAGTAATGAATAATGAATCCCTACCGCATTATAGCTCTAATATCAAGCTAGTAGTGAATAGTAAATCTCTGTCCCATCATAGATCTATTATCAAGCTAGTTATTAAAACTGAATATCTATCGTATCATAGTTCTATGATCAAGCTATTAATGAATAGTGAATCGCTATCGCATCATAGTTCTATCATCCAGCTTGTAATGAATAATGAATCATTATTGCATCATAGTTCTATTATCAAACTAGTAATGAATAATGAATCTCTATTACATCTTAGTTCCATTATCAAGCTAGTAACGAATAATGAATCTCTACCGCATTATAGTTCTATTATCAAGCTAGTAATGAATAGTAAATCTCTATCGCATGATAGTTCTATTATCAAGCTAGTTATGAATACTGAATCTCTATCGCATCAGATTTCTATTATCAAGCTTGTAATGAATAGTGAATCATTATTGCATCATAGTTCTATTATCAAACTAGTAATGAATAATGAATCTCTATAGCATAATAGTTCTATTTTCAAGCTAGTAATCAATAGTGAATCTTTATCGCATCTTAGTTCTTTTATCAAGCTAGTAATGAATAGTGAATCTCTATCGCATCATAGATCTATCATTCAGCTTGTAATGAATAATGAATCTCTATTGCATCGTAGTTCTCTTATCAAGCTAGTAATGAATAATGAATCTCTACAGCATTATAGTTCTATTATCAAGCTATTAATGAATAGTAAATCTCTATCGCATCATAGATCTATCATCCAGCTTGTAATGAATAATGAATCTCTATTGCATCATAGTTCTATTATCAAACTAGTAATGAATAATGAATCTCTTACATCATAGTTCCATTATCAAGCTAGTAATGAATAAGGAATCTCTACCGCATTATAGTTCTAGTATCAAGCTAGTAATGAATAGTAAATCTCTATCGCATCATAGTTCTATAATCAGGCTAGTTTTGAATAGTGAATCTCTATCGCATCAGATTTCTATTATCAAGCTTGTAATGAATAGTGGATCGCTATCGCATCATAGTTCTATCATCCAGCTTGTAATGAATAAAGAATCATTATTGCATCATAGTTCTATTATCAAACTAGTAATGAATAATGAATCTCTACCGCATAATAGTTCTATTATCAAGCTAGTAATGAATAGTGAATCTTTATCGCATCTTAGTTCTTTTATCAAGCTTGTAATGAATAGTGAATCTCTATCGCATCATAGATCTATCATTCAGCTTGTAATGAATAATGAATCTATATTGCATCATAGTTCTATTATCAAGCTAGTAATGAATAATGAATCTCTACAGCATTATAGTTTATTATCAAGCTGGTAATGAATAGTGAATATCTATTGCATCATAGTTTACTTATCAAGCTAGTAATGAATAGTGAATCTCCATCGTATCATAGGTCTATCATTAAGCTTGTAATGAATAGTTAATCTCCATCGCACCATAGTTCTATTATCAAGCATGTAATGAATAGTTAATCTCTATCGCATCATAGTTATATTATCAAGCTAGTTATTAATACTGAATATCTATCGCATCATAGTTCTATGATCAAGCTATTAATGAATAGTGAATCGCGATCGCATCATAGTTCTATCATCCAGCTTGTAATGAATAATGAATCTCTATTGCATCATAGTTCTATTATCAAACTAGTAATGAATAATGAATCTCTATTACATCATAGTTCCAATATCAAGCTAGTAATGAATAATCAATCTCTATCGCATGATAGTTCTATTATCAAGCTTGTAATGAGTAGTGAATCATTATTGCATCAAGTTCTATTATCAAACTAGTAATGAATAATGAATCTCTACAGCATAATAGTTCTATCATCAAGCTAGTAATGAATAGTGAATCTTTATCGCATCTTAGTTCTTTTATCAAGCCAGTAATGAATAGTGAATCTCTATCGCATCATAGATCTATCATTCAGCTTGTAATGAATAATGACTCTCTATTGCATCATAGTCCTATTATCAAGCTAGTAATGAATAATGAATCTCTACAGCATTATAGTTCTATTCTCAAGATTGTAGTAAATAGTGTATCTTTATCGCATCATAGTTTTATCATCAAGCTTGTAATGAATAGTGAATCGCTATCGCATCATAGTTCTATCATCCAGCTTGTAATGAATAGTGAATCTCTATCGCACCATAGTTCTATTATCAAGCATGTAATGAATAGTTAATCTCTATCGCACCGTAGATCTATTATCAAGTTTGTAATGAATAGTTAATCTCTATCGCATCATAGATCTATTATCAATATTGTAGTAAATAGTGTATCTTTATCGCATCATAGTTTTATCATCAAGCTTGTAATGAATAGTGAATCGCTATCGCATCATAGTTCTATCATCCAGCTTGTAATGAATAGTGAATCTCTACCGCATTATAGTTCTATTATCAAGCTAGTAATGAATTTGAATCTCTATCACATCATAGTTCTTTTATCAAGCTAGTAATGAATACTGAATCTCTGTCACTGCATAGTTCTATTATCAAGATTGTAATGAATAGTGAATGGATATCACATCACAGTTTTTTTATCAAGCTTGTAATGAATAGTTAATCTATATCGCATCATACTTCTATTATCAAGCTTGTAATGAATAGTTAATCTCTAAAGCATCATTTTCTATTTTCAAGCTAGTAATGAATAGTGAATCTCTATCGCATCCTAATTCTATTATCAATTTTGCAATGAATAGCGAATCTCTATCGGATCATAGTTCCATTATCAAGATTGTAATGAATAGTGAATCATTATCGCATCATAGTTCTATCATCAAGCTTGTAATGAATAGTGAATCATTATCGCATCATTGTTCTATTATCAAGCGAGTAATGAATAGTGAAACTCTATCGCTTCATAATTCTATCATCAAGCCAGTAATGAATAGTGAATCTCTATCGCATCATAGTTCTATTATCAAGATAGTAATAAAAGGTGAATCCCTATCGTATTATCAAACTAGTAATGAAGAGTGAATGACTATCGCATAATTCTATTATCAATCTGATAATGAATAGTGAATCTCTATCGCATCATAGTTCTATCATCAGGCTTGTAATGAATAGCGAATCTCTATCGCATCATTTTCTATTATCAAGCTAGTTATGAATAGTGAATCTCTGTCGCATGATAGTTCTATTATCAAGCTTGTAATGAATAGTCAATCTCTATCGCATCATAGTTCTATTAGCAAGCTGGTAATGATTACTGAATCTTTATTGTATCATAGTTCTATTATCGAGCCAGTAATGAACAGTGAATCGCTATCGCATCATAGTTTTATTATCAAACTAGCAATGAATATTGAATCACTATTGCATCATAGTTCTATTATCAAGCTAGTTATGAATAGTAAATCGCTATCGCATCATAGTTATATTATCAAGCTAGTAATGAATAGTGAACCTCTATCGCATCTTAGTTCTATTATCAAACTTGTAATGAATAGTGAATGGATATCGCATCTTAGTTCTATTATCAAGCTTGTAATGAATAGTGAATGTATATCGCATCACAGTTTTTTTATCAAGCTTGTAATGAATAGTTAATCTATATCGCATCATACTTCTATTATCAACCTTGTAATGGATAGTTAATCTCTAAAGCACCATTTTCTATTATCAAGCTAGTAATGAATAGTGAATCTCTATCGCATCATAATTCTATTATCGATTTTGCAATGAATAGCGAATCTCTATCGCATCATAGTTCTATCATCCAGCTTGTAATGAATAGTGAATCTCTATTGCATCATAGTTCTATCATCAAGCTTGTAATGAATAGTGAATCATTATCGCATCATTGTTCTATTATCAAGCGAATAATGAATAGTGAAACTCTATCGCTTCATAATTCTATCATCAAGCCAGTAATGAATAGTGAATCTCTATCGCATCATAGTTCTATTATCAATCTTGTAATGAATATTGAATCTCTATCGCATCATAGTTCTATTATCAAGATAGTAATGAAAGGTGAATCCGTATCGTATTATCAAACTAGTAATGAATAGTGAATGACTATCGCATCATAATTCTATTATCAATCTGGTAATGAATAGTGAATCTCTATCGCATCATAGTTCTATCATCGAGCTTGTAATGAAGAGTGAATCTCTATCGCATTATTTTCTATCATCAAGCTAGTAATGAATAGTGAATCTCTATCGCATCATAGTTCTATTATCAAGCTGGTAATGGATAGTGAATCTCTATCGCATCATAGTTCTATTATCAAGCTGGTAATGATTACTGAATCTCAATTGTATCATAGTTCTATTATCAATCTAGTAATGAATAGTGAATCGCTATCGCATCAAAGTTCTATTATCAAGCTAGCAATGAATATTGAATCACTATTGCATCATAGTTCTATTATCAAGCTAGTTATGAATAGTAAATCGCTATCGCATAATAGTTATATTATCAAGCTAGTTATGAATACTGAATCTCTATCGCATCATAGTTCTATTATCAAGCTATTAATGAATAGTGAATTGCTATCGTACCATAGTTCTATCATCCAACTTGTAATGAATAATGAATCTCTATTACACCATGGTTCCATTATCAAGCTAGTAATGAATAATGAATCCCTACCGCATTATAGCTCTAATATCAAGCTAGTAATGAATAGTAAATCTCTATCGCATCATTTTCTATTATCAAGCTAGTAATGAATAGTGAATCTCTGTCGCATGATAGTTCTATTTTCAAGCTTGTAATGAATAGTCAATCTCTATCGCATCATAGTTCTATTAGCAAGCTGGTAATGATTACTGAATCTTTATTGTATCATAGTTCTATTATCAAGCCAGTAATGAACAGTGAATCGCTATCGCATCATAGTTCTATTGTCAAACTAGCAATGAATATTGAATCACTATTGCATCATAGTTCTATTATCAAGCTAGTTATGAATACTGAATCTCTATCGCATCATAGTTTTTTTATCAAGCTAGTAATGAATAGTGAACCTCTATCGCATCTTAGTTCTATTATCAAACTTGTAATGAATAGTGAATGGATATCGCATCTTAGTTCTATTAGCAAGCTTGTAATGAATAGTGAATGGATATCGCATCACAGGTTTTTTATCAAGCTTGTAATGAATAGTTAATCTATATCGCAGCATACTTCTATTATCAACCTTGTAATGAATAGTTAATCTCTATCGCATCATAGTTCAATTATCAAGATTGTAATGAATAGTGAATCTCTATCGCATCATAGTTTTATCATCAAGCTTGTCATGAATAGTGAATCTATGTCGCATGATAGTTCTATTATCAAGCTTGTAATGAATAGTCAATCTCTATCGCATCATAGTTCTATTAGCAAGCTGGTAATGATTACTGAATCTTTATTGTATCATAGTTCTATTATCAAGCCAGTAATGAACAGTGAATCGCTATCGCATCATAGTTCTATTATCAAACTAGCAATGAATATTGAATCACTATTGCATCATAGTTCTATTATCAAGCTAGTTATGAATAGTAAATCGCTATCGCATCATAGTTATATTATCAAGCTAGTTATGAATACTGAATCTCTATCGCATCATAGTTTTTTTTATCAAGCTAGTAATGAATAGTGAACCTCTATCGCATCTTAGTTCTATTATCAAACTTGTAATGAATAGTGAATGGATATCGCATCTTAGTTCTATTATCAAGCTTGTAATGAATAGTGAATGGATATCGCATCACAGGTTTTTTATCAAGCTTGTAATGAATAGTTAATCTATATCGCATCATACTTCTATTATCAACCTTGTAATGAATAGTTAATCTCTATCGCATCATAGTTCTATTATCAAGATTGTAATGAATAGTGAATCTCTATCGCATCATAGTTTTATCATCAAGCTTGTCATGAATAGTGAATCGCTATCGCATCATAGTGCTATTATCCAGCTGGTAATGAATAGTGAATCGCTATCGCATCAGTTCTATCATCCAGCTTGTAATGAATAGTGAATCTCTATTGCATCATAGTTCTATCATCAAGCTATTAATGAATAGTGAATTGCTATCGTACCATAGTTCTATCATCCAACTTGTAATGAATAATGAATCTCTATTACACCATGGTTCCATTATCAAGCTAGTAATGAATAATGAATCCCTACCGCATTATAGCTCTAATATCAAGCTAGTAATGAATAGTAAATCTCTGTCCCATCATAGATCTATTATCAAGCTAGTTATTAATACTGAATCTCTATCGCATCATAGTTCTATGATCAAGCTATTAATGAATAGTGAATCGCGATCGCATCATAGTTCTATCATCCAGCTTGTAATGAATAATGAATCTCTATCGCATCATAGTTCTATGATCAAGCTTGTAATGAATAGTGAATCATTATCGCATCATTGTTCTATTATCAAGCGAGTAATGAATAGTGAAACTCTATCGCTTCATAATTCTATCATCAAGCCAGTAATGAATAGTGAATCTCTATCGCATCATAGTTCTATTATCAAGATAGTAATGAAAGGTGAATCACTATCGTATTATCAAACTAGTAATGAATAGTGAATGACCATCGCATCATAATTCTATTATCAATCTGATAATGAATAGTGAATCTCTATCGCATCATAGTTCTATCATCAAGCTTGTAATGAATAGTGAATCTCTATCGCATGATTTTCTATTATCAAGCTAGTAATGAATAGTGAATCTATGTCGCATCATAGTTCTATTATCAAGCTTGTAATGAATAGTGAATCTCTATCGCATCATAGTCCTATTAGCAAGCTGGTAATGATTACTGAATCTTTATTGTATCATAGTTCTATTTTCAAGCTAGTAATGAACAGTGAATCACTATCGCATCATAGTTCTATTATCAAGCTAGCAATGAATATTGAATCACTATTGCATTATAGCTCTAATATCAAGCTAGTAATGAATAGTAAATCTCTGTCCCATCATAGATCTATTATCAAGCTAGTTATTAATACTGAATATCTATCGCATCATAGTTCTATGATCAAGCTATTAATGAATAGTGAATCGCGATCGCATCATAGTTCTATCATCCAGCTTGTAATGAATAATGAATCTCTATTGCATCATAGTTCTATTATCAAACTAGTAATGAATAATGAATCTCTATCACATCATAGTTCCAATATCAAGCGAGTAATGAATAATCAATCTCTACCACAGTATAGTTCTATTATCAAGCTAGTAATGAATAGTAAATCTCTCTCGCATGATAGTTCTATTATCAAGCTTGTAATGAATAGTGAATCATTATTGCATCATAGTTCTATTATCAAGCTAGTAATGAATAATGAATCTCTACAGCATTATAGTTCTATTCTCAAGCTGGTAATGAATAGTGAATCTCTATTACATCATAGTTTACTTATCAAGCTAGTAATCAATAGTGAATCTCTATCGCATCATAGGTCTATCATCAAGCTTGTAATGAATAGTTAATCTCTATCGCACCATAGTTCTATTATCAAGCATGTAATGAATAGTTAATCTCTATCGCACCGTAGATCTATTATCAAGTTTGTAATGAATAGTTAATCTCTATCGCATCATAGTTCTATTATCAAGATTGTAGTAAATAGTGTATCTTTATCGCATCATAGTTTTATCATCAAGCTTGTAATGAATAGTGAATCGCTATCGCATCATAGTTCTATCATCCAGCTTGTAATGAATAGTGAATCTCTACCGCTTTATAGTTCTATTATCAAGCTAGAAATGAATAGTGAATCTCTATCACATCATAGTTCTTTTATCAAGCTAGTAATGAATACTGAATCTCTGTCACTGCATAGTTCTATTATCAAGATTGTAATGAATAGTGAATGGATATCACATCACAGTTTTTTTCTCAAGCTTGTAATGAATAGTTAATCTATATCGCATCATACTTCTATTATCAAGCTTGTAATGAATAGTTAATCTCTAAAGCATCATTTTCTATTTTCAAGCTAGTAATGAATAGTGAATCTCTATCGCATCCTAATTCTATTATCAATTTTGCAATGCATAGCGAATCTCTATCGCATCATAGTTCTATTATCAAGATTGTAATGAATAGTGAATCATTATCGCATCATAGTTCTATCATCAAGCTTGTAATGAATAGTGAATCATTATCCTATCATTGTTCTATTATCAAGCCAGTAATGAATAGAGAATCTCTATCGCATCATAGTTCTATTATCAAGATAGTAATGAAAGGTGAATCCCTATCGGATTATCAAACTAGTAATGAATAGTGAATGACTATCGCATAATTCTATTATCAATCTGATAATGAATAGTGAATCTCTATCGCATCATAGTTCTATCATCAAGCTTGTAATGAATAGTGAATCTCTATCGCATCATTTTCTATTATCAAGCTAGTAATGAATAGTGAATCTCTGTCGCATGATAGTTCTATTTTCAAGCTTGTAATGAATAGTCAATCTCTATCGCATCATAGTTCTATTAGCAAGCTGGTAATGATTACTGAATCTTTATTGTATCATAGTTCTATTATCAAGCCAGTAATGAACAGTGAATCGCTATCGCATCATAGTTCTATTGTCAAACTAGCAATGAATATTGAATCACTATTGCATCATAGTTCTATTATCAAGCTAGTTATGAATACTGAATCTCTATCGCATCATAGTTTTTTTATCAAGCTAGTAATGAATAGTGAACCTCTATCGCATCTTAGTTCTATTATCAAACTTGTAATGAATAGTGAATGGATATCGCATCTTAGTTCTATTAGCAAGCTTGTAATGAATAGTGAATGGATATCGCATCACAGGTTTTTTATCAAGCTTGTAATGAATAGTTAATCTATATCGCATCATACTTCTATTATCAACCTTGTAATGAATAGTTAATCTCTATCGCATCATAGTTCAATTATCAAGATTGTAATGAATAGTGAATCTCTATCGCATCATAGTTTTATCATCAAGCTTGTCATGAATAGTGAATCTATGTCGCATGATAGTTCTATTATCAAGCTTGTAATGAATAGTCAATCTCTATCGCATCATAGTTCTATTAGCAAGCTGGTAATGATTACTGAATCTTTATTGTATCATAGTTCTATTATCAAGCCAGTAATGAACAGTGAATCGCTATCGCATCATAGTTCTATTATCAAACTAGCAATGAATATTGAATCACTATTGCATCATAGTTCTATTATCAAGCTAGTTATGAATAGTAAATCGCTATCGCATCATAGTTATATTATCAAGCTAGTTATGAATACTGAATCTCTATCGCATCATAGGTTTTTTTATCAAGCTAGTAATGAATAGTGAACCTCTATCGCATCTTAGTTCTATTATCAAACTTGTAATGAATAGTGAATGGATATCGCATCTTAGTTCTATTATCAAGCTTGTAATGAATAGTGAATGGATATCGCATCACAGGTTTTTTATCAAGCTTGTAATGAATAGTTAATCTATATCGCATCATACTTCTATTATCAACCTTGTAATGAATAGTTAATCTCTATCGCATCATAGTTCTATTATCAAGATTGTAATGAATAGTGAATCTCTATCGCATCATAGTTTTATCATCAAGCTTGTCATGAATAGTGAATCGCTATCGCATCATAGTGCTATTATCCAGCTGGTAATGAATAGTGAATCGCTATCGCATCAGTTCTATCATCCAGCTTGTAATGAATAGTGAATCTCTATTGCATCATAGTTCTATCATCAAGCTATTAATGAATAGTGAATTGCTATCGTACCATAGTTCTATCATCCAACTTGTAATGAATAATGAATCTCTATTACACCATGGTTCCATTATCAAGCTAGTAATGAATAATGAATCCCTACCGCATTATAGCTCTAATATCAAGCTAGTAATGAATAGTAAATCTCTGTCCCATCATAGATCTATTATCAAGCTAGTTATTAATACTGAATCTCTATCGCATCATAGTTCTATGATCAAGCTATTAATGAATAGTGAATCGCGATCGCATCATAGTTCTATCATCCAGCTTGTAATGAATAATGAATCTCTATCGCATCATAGTTCTATGATCAAGCTTGTAATGAATAGTGAATCATTATCGCATCATTGTTCTATTATCAAGCGAGTAATGAATAGTGAAACTCTATCGCTTCATAATTCTATCATCAAGCCAGTAATGAATAGTGAATCTCTATCGCATCATAGTTCTATTATCAAGATAGTAATGAAAGGTGAATCACTATCGTATTATCAAACTAGTAATGAATAGTGAATGACCATCGCATCATAATTCTATTATCAATCTGATAATGAATAGTGAATCTCTATCGCATCATAGTTCTATCATCAAGCTTGTAATGAATAGTGAATCTCTATCGCATGATTTTCTATTATCAAGCTAGTAATGAATAGTGAATCTATGTCGCATCATAGTTCTATTATCAAGCTTGTAATGAATAGTGAATCTCTATCGCATCATAGTCCTATTAGCAAGCTGGTAATGATTACTGAATCTTTATTGTATCATAGTTCTATTTTCAAGCTAGTAATGAACAGTGAATCACTATCGCATCATAGTTCTATTATCAAGCTAGCAATGAATATTGAATCACTATTGCATTATAGCTCTAATATCAAGCTAGTAATGAATAGTAAATCTCTGTCCCATCATAGATCTATTATCAAGCTAGTTATTAATACTGAATATCTATCGCATCATAGTTCTATGATCAAGCTATTAATGAATAGTGAATCGCGATCGCATCATAGTTCTATCATCCAGCTTGTAATGAATAATGAATCTCTATTGCATCATAGTTCTATTATCAAACTAGTAATGAATAATGAATCTCTATTACATCATAGTTCCAATATCAAGCGAGTAATGAATAATCAATCTCTACCGCAGTATAGTTCTATTATCAAGCTAGTAATGAATAGTAAATCTCTCTCGCATGATAGTTCTATTATCAAGCTTGTAATGAATAGTGAATCATTATTGCATCATAGTTCTATTATCAAACTAGTAATGAATAATGAATCTCTACAGCATAGTAGTTCTATTATCAAGCTAGTAATGAATTGTGAATCTTTATCGCATATTAGTTCTTTTATCAAGCTAGTAATGAATAGTGAATCTCTATCGCATCATAGATCTATCATTCAGCTTGTAATGAATAATGACTCTCTATTGCATCATAGTTCTATTATCAAGCTAGTAATGAATAATGAATCTCTACAGCATTATAGTTCTATTCTCAAGCTGGTAATGAATAGTGAATCTCTATTACATCATAGTTTACTTATCAAGCTAGTAATCAATAGTGAATCTCTATCGCATCATAGGTCTATCATCAAGCTTGTAATGAATAGTTAATCTCTATCGCACCATAGTTCTATTATCAAGCATGTAATGAATAGTTAATCTCTATCGCACCGTAGATCTATTATCAAGTTTGTAATGAATAGTTAATCTCTATCGCATCATAGTTCTATTATCAAGATTGTAGTAAATAGTGTATCTTTATCGCATCATAGTTTTATCGTCAAGCTTGTAATGAATAGTGAATCGCTATCGCATCATAGTTCTATCATCCAGCTTGTAATGAATAGTGAATCTCTACCGCTTTATAGTTCTATTATCAAGCTAGAAATGAATAGTGAATCTCTATCACATCATAGTTCTTTTATCAAGCTAGTAATGAATACTGAATCTCTGTCACTGCATAGTTCTATTATCAAGATTATAATGAATAGTGAATGGATATCACATCACAGTTTTTTTATCAAGCTTGTAATGAATAGTTAATCTATATCGCATCATACTTCTATTATCAAGCTTGTAATGAATAGTTAATCTCTAAAGCATCATTTTCTATTTTCAAGCTAGTAATGAATAGTGAATCTCTATCGCATCCTAATTCTATTATCAATTTTGCAATGAATAGCGAATCTCTATCGCATCATAGTTCTATTATCAAGATTGTAATGAATAGTGAATCATTATCGCATCATAGTTCTATCATCAAGCTTGTAATGAATAGTGAATCATTATCGTATCATTGTTCTACTATCAAGCGAGTAATGAATAGTGAAACTCTATCGCTTCATAATTCTATCATCAAGCCAGTAATGAATAGTGAATCTCTATCGTATCATAGTTCTATTATCAAGATAGTAATGAAAGGTGAATCCCTATCGGATTATCAAACTAGTAATGAATAGTGAATGACTATCGCATAATTCTATTATCAATCTGATAATGAATAGTGAATCTCTATCGCATCATAGTTCTATCATCAAGCTTGTAATGAATAGTGAATCTCTATCGCATCATTTTCTATTATCAAGCTAGTAATGAATAGTGAATCTCTGTCGCATGATAGTTCTATTTTCAAGCTTGTAATGAATAGTCAATCTCTATCGCATCATAGTTCTATTAGCAAGCTGGTAATGATTACTGAATCTTTATTGTATCATAGTTCTATTATCAAGCCAGTAATGAACAGTGAATCGCTATCGCATCATAGTTCTATTGTCAAACTAGCAATGAATATTGAATCACTATTGCATCATAGTTCTATTATCAAGCTAGTTATGAATACTGAATCTCTATCGCATCATAGTTTTTTTATCAAGCTAGTAATGAATAGTGAACCTCTATCGCATCTTAGTTCTATTATCAAACTTGTAATGAATAGTGAATGGATATCGCATCTTAGTTCTATTAGCAAGCTTGTAATGAATAGTGAATGGATATCGCATCACAGGTTTTTTATCAAGCTTGTAATGAATAGTTAATCTATATCGCATCATACTTCTATTATCAACCTTGTAATGAATAGTTAATCTCTATCGCATCATAGTTCAATTATCAAGATTGTAATGAATAGTGAATCTCTATCGCATCATAGTTTTATCATCAAGCTTGTCATGAATAGTGAATCTATGTCGCATGATAGTTCTATTATCAAGCTTGTAATGAATAGTCAATCTCTATCGCATCATAGTTCTATTAGCAAGCTGGTAATGATTACTGAATCTTTATTGTTCATAGTTCTATTATCAAGCCAGTAATGAACAGTGAATCGCTATCGCATCATAGTTCTATTATCAAACTAGCAATGAATATTGAATCACTATTGCATCATAGTTCTATTATCAAGCTAGTTATGAATAGTAAATCGCTATCGCATCATAGTTATATTATCAAGCTAGTTATGAATACTGAATCTCTATCGCATCATAGTTTTTTTATCAAGCTAGTAATGAATAGTGAACCTCTATCGCATCTTAGTTCTATTATAAAACTTGTAATGAATAGTGAATGGATATCGCATCTTAGTTCTATTATCAAGCTTGTAATGAATAGTGAATGGATATCGCATCACAGGTTTTTTATCAAGCTTGTAATGAATAGTTAATCTATATCGCATCATACTTCTATTATCAACCTTGTAATGAATAGTTAATCTCTATCGCATCATAGTTCTATTATCAAGATTGTAATGAATAGTGAATCTCTATCGCATCATAGTTTTATCATCAAGCTTGTCATGAATAGTGAATCGCTATCGCATCATAGTGCTATTATCCAGCTGGTAATGAATAGTGAATCGCTATCGCATCAGTTCTATCATCCAGCTTGTAATGAATAGTGAATCTCTATTGCATCATAGTTCTATCATCAAGCTATTAATGAATAGTGAATTGCTATCGTACCATAGTTCTATCATCCAACTTGTAATGAATAATGAATCTCTATTACACCATGGTTCCATTATCAAGCTAGTAATGAATAATGAATCCCTACCGCATTATAGCTCTAATATCAAGCTAGTAATGAATAGTAAATCTCTGTCCCATCATAGATCTATTATCAAGCTAGTTATTAATACTGAATCTCTATCGCATCATAGTTCTATGATCAAGCTATTAATGAATAGTGAATCGCGATCGCATCATAGTTCTATCATCCAGCTTGTAATGAATAGTGAATCTCTACCGCTTTATAGTTCTATTATCAAGCTAGAAATGAATAGTGAATCTCTATCACATCATAGTTCTTTTATCAAGCTAGTAATGAATACTGAATCTCTGTCACTGCATAGTTCTATTATCAAGATTATAATGAATAGTGAATGGATATCACATCACAGTTTTTTTATCAAGCTTGTAATGAATAGTTAATCTATATCGCATCATACTTCTATTATCAAGCTTGTAATGAATAGTTAATCTCTAAAGCATCATTTTCTATTTTCAAGCTAGTAATGAATAGTGAATCTCTATCGCATCCTAATTCTATTATCAATTTTGCAATGAATAGCGAATCTCTATCGCATCATAGTTCTATTATCAAGATTGTAATGAATAGTGAATCATTATCGCATCATAGTTCTATCATCAAGCTTGTAATGAATAGTGAATCATTATCGTATCATTGTTCTACTATCAAGCGAGTAATGAATAGTGAAACTCTATCGCTTCATAATTCTATCATCAAGCCAGTAATGAATAGTGAATCTCTATCGTATCATAGTTCTATTATCAAGATAGTAATGAAAGGTGAATCCCTATCGGATTATCAAACTAGTAATGAATAGTGAATGACTATCGCATAATTCTATTATCAATCTGATAATGAATAGTGAATCTCTATCGCATCATAGTTCTATCATCAAGCTTGTAATGAATAGTGAATCTCTATCGCATCATTTTCTATTATCAAGCTAGTAATGAATAGTGAATCTCTGTCGCATGATAGTTCTATTTTCAAGCTTGTAATGAATAGTCAATCTCTATCGCATCATAGTTCTATTAGCAAGCTGGTAATGATTACTGAATCTTTATTGTATCATAGTTCTATTATCAAGCCAGTAATGAACAGTGAATCGCTATCGCATCATAGTTCTATTGTCAAACTAGCAATGAATATTGAATCACTATTGCATCATAGTTCTATTATCAAGCTAGTTATGAATACTGAATCTCTATCGCATCATAGTTTTTTTATCAAGCTAGTAATGAATAGTGAACCTCTATCGCATCTTAGTTCTATTATCAAACTTGTAATGAATAGTGAATGGATATCGCATCTTAGTTCTATTAGCAAGCTTGTAATGAATAGTGAATGGATATCGCATCACAGGTTTTTTATCAAGCTTGTAATGAATAGTTAATCTATATCGCATCATACTTCTATTATCAACCTTGTAATGAATAGTTAATCTCTATCGCATCATAGTTCAATTATCAAGATTGTAATGAATAGTGAATCTCTATCGCATCATAGTTTTATCATCAAGCTTGTCATGAATAGTGAATCTATGTCGCATGATAGTTCTATTATCAAGCTTGTAATGAATAGTCAATCTCTATCGCATCATAGTTCTATTAGCAAGCTGGTAATGATTACTGAATCTTTATTGTTCATAGTTCTATTATCAAGCCAGTAATGAACAGTGAATCGCTATCGCATCATAGTTCTATTATCAAACTAGCAATGAATATTGAATCACTATTGCATCATAGTTCTATTATCAAGCTAGTTATGAATAGTAAATCGCTATCGCATCATAGTTATATTATCAAGCTAGTTATGAATACTGAATCTCTATCGCATCATAGTTTTTTTATCAAGCTAGTAATGAATAGTGAACCTCTATCGCATCTTAGTTCTATTATAAAACTTGTAATGAATAGTGAATGGATATCGCATCTTAGTTCTATTATCAAGCTTGTAATGAATAGTGAATGGATATCGCATCACAGGTTTTTTATCAAGCTTGTAATGAATAGTTAATCTATATCGCATCATACTTCTATTATCAACCTTGTAATGAATAGTTAATCTCTATCGCATCATAGTTCTATTATCAAGATTGTAATGAATAGTGAATCTCTATCGCATCATAGTTTTATCATCAAGCTTGTCATGAATAGTGAATCGCTATCGCATCATAGTGCTATTATCCAGCTGGTAATGAATAGTGAATCGCTATCGCATCAGTTCTATCATCCAGCTTGTAATGAATAGTGAATCTCTATTGCATCATAGTTCTATCATCAAGCTATTAATGAATAGTGAATTGCTATCGTACCATAGTTCTATCATCCAACTTGTAATGAATAATGAATCTCTATTACACCATGGTTCCATTATCAAGCTAGTAATGAATAATGAATCCCTACCGCATTATAGCTCTAATATCAAGCTAGTAATGAATAGTAAATCTCTGTCCCATCATAGATCTATTATCAAGCTAGTTATTAATACTGAATCTCTATCGCATCATAGTTCTATGATCAAGCTATTAATGAATAGTGAATCGCGATCGCATCATAGTTCTATCATCCAGCTTGTAATGAATAGTGAATCTCTACCGCTTTATAGTTCTATTATCAAGCTAGAAATGAATAGTGAATCTCTATCACATCATAGTTCTTTTATCAAGCTAGTAATGAATACTGAATCTCTGTCACTGCATAGTTCTATTATCAAGATTATAATGAATAGTGAATGGATATCACATCACAGTTTTTTTATCAAGCTTGTAATGAATAGTTAATCTATATCGCATCATACTTCTATTATCAAGCTTGTAATGAATAGTTAATCTCTAAAGCATCATTTTCTATTTTCAAGCTAGTAATGAATAGTGAATCTCTATCGCATCCTAATTCTATTATCAATTTTGCAATGAATAGCGAATCTCTATCGCATCATAGTTCTATTATCAAGATTGTAATGAATAGTGAATCATTATCGCATCATAGTTCTATCATCAAGCTTGTAATGAATAGTGAATCATTATCGTATCATTGTTCTACTATCAAGCGAGTAATGAATAGTGAAACTCTATCGCTTCATAATTCTATCATCAAGCCAGTAATGAATAGTGAATCTCTATCGTATCATAGTTCTATTATCAAGATAGTAATGAAAGGTGAATCCCTATCGGATTATCAAACTAGTAATGAATAGTGAATGACTATCGCATAATTCTATTATCAATCTGATAATGAATAGTGAATCTCTATCGCATCATAGTTCTATCATCAAGCTTGTAATGAATAGTGAATCTCTATCGCATCATTTTCTATTATCAAGCTAGTAATGAATAGTGAATCTCTGTCGCATGATAGTTCTATTTTCAAGCTTGTAATGAATAGTCAATCTCTATCGCATCATAGTTCTATTAGCAAGCTGGTAATGATTACTGAATCTTTATTGTATCATAGTTCTATTATCAAGCCAGTAATGAACAGTGAATCGCTATCGCATCATAGTTCTATTGTCAAACTAGCAATGAATATTGAATCACTATTGCATCATAGTTCTATTATCAAGCTAGTTATGAATACTGAATCTCTATCGCATCATAGTTTTTTTATCAAGCTAGTAATGAATAGTGAACCTCTATCGCATCTTAGTTCTATTATCAAACTTGTAATGAATAGTGAATGGATATCGCATCTTAGTTCTATTAGCAAGCTTGTAATGAATAGTGAATGGATATCGCATCACAGGTTTTTTATCAAGCTTGTAATGAATAGTTAATCTATATCGCATCATACTTCTATTATCAACCTTGTAATGAATAGTTAATCTCTATCGCATCATAGTTCAATTATCAAGATTGTAATGAATAGTGAATCTCTATCGCATCATAGTTTTATCATCAAGCTTGTCATGAATAGTGAATCTATGTCGCATGATAGTTCTATTATCAAGCTTGTAATGAATAGTCAATCTCTATCGCATCATAGTTCTATTAGCAAGCTGGTAATGATTACTGAATCTTTATTGTATCATAGTTCTATTATCAAGCCAGTAATGAACAGTGAATCGCTATCGCATCATAGTTCTATTATCAAACTAGCAATGAATATTGAATCACTATTGCATCATAGTTCTATTATCAAGCTAGTTATGAATAGTAAATCGCTATCGCATCATAGTTATATTATCAAGCTAGTTATGAATACTGAATCTCTATCGCATCATAGTTTTTTTATCAAGCTAGTAATGAATAGTGAACCTCTATCGCATCTTAGTTCTATTATCAAACTTGTAATGAATAGTGAATGGATATCGCATCTTAGTTCTATTATCAAGCTTGTAATGAATAGTGAATGGATATCGCATCACAGGTTTTTTATCAAGCTTGTAATGAATAGTTAATCTATATCGCATCATACTTCTATTATCAACCTTGTAATGAATAGTTAATCTCTATCGCATCATAGTTCTATTATCAAGATTGTAATGAATAGTGAATCTCTATCGCATCATAGTTTTATCATCAAGCTTGTCATGAATAGTGAATCGCTATCGCATCATAGTGCTATTATCCAGCTGGTAATGAATAGTGAATCGCTATCGCATCAGTTCTATCATCCAGCTTGTAATGAATAGTGAATCTCTATTGCATCATAGTTCTATCATCAAGCTATTAATGAATAGTGAATTGCTATCGTACCATAGTTCTATCATCCAACTTGTAATGAATAATGAATCTCTATTACACCATGGTTCCATTATCAAGCTAGTAATGAATAATGAATCCCTACCGCATTATAGCTCTAATATCAAGCTAGTAATGAATAGTAAATCTCTGTCCCATCATAGATCTATTATCAAGCTAGTTATTAATACTGAATCTCTATCGCATCATAGTTCTATGATCAAGCTATTAATGAATAGTGAATCGCGATCGCATCATAGTTCTATCATCCAGCTTGTAATGAATAATGAATCTCTATCGCATCATAGTTCTATGATCAAGCTTGTAATGAATAGTGAATCATTATCGCATCATTGTTCTATTATCAAGCGAGTAATGAATAGTGAAACTCTATCGCTTCATAATTCTATCATCAAGCCAGTAATGAATAGTGAATCTCTATCGCATCATAGTTCTATTATCAAGATAGTAATGAAAGGTGAATCACTATCGTATTATCAAAGTAGTAATGAATAGTGAATGACCATCGCATCATAATTCTATTATCAATCTGATAATGAATAGTGAATCTCTATCGCATCATAGTTCTATCATCAAGCTTGTAATGAATAGTGAATCTCTATCGCATGATTTTCTATTATCAAGCTAGTAATGAATAGTGAATCTATGTCGCATCATAGTTCTATTATCAAGCTTGTAATGAATAGTGAATCTCTATCGCATCATAGTCCTATTAGCAAGCTGGTAATGATTACTGAATCTTTATTGTATCATAGTTCTATTATCAAGCTAGTAATGAACAGTGAATCACTATCGCATCATAGTTCTATTATCAAGCTAGCAATGAATATTGAATCACTATTGCATTATAGCTCTAATATCAAGATAGTAATGAATAGTAAATCTCTGTCCCATCATAGATCTATTATCAAGCTAGTTATTAATACTGAATATCTATCGCATCATAGTTCTATGATCAAGCTATTAATGAATAGTGAATCGCGATCGCATCATAGTTCTATCATCCAGCTTGTAATGAATAATGAATCTCTATTGCATCATAGTTCTATTATCAAACTAGTAATGAATAATGAATCTCTATTACATCATAGTTCCAATATCAAGCGAGTAATGAATAATCAATCTCTACCGCAGTATAGTTCTATTATCAAGCTAGTAATGAATAGTAAATCTCTCTCGCATGATAGTTCTATTATCAAGCTTGTAATGAATAGTGAATCATTATTGCATCATAGTTCTATTATCAAACTAGTAATGAATAATGAATCTCTACAGCATAGTAGTTCTATTATCAAGCTAGTAATGAATAGTGAATCTTTATCGCATATTAGTTCTTTTATCAAGCTAGTAATGAATAGTGAATCTCTATCGCATCATAGATCTATCATTCAGCTTGTAATGAATAATGACTCTCTATTGCATCATAGTTCTATTATCAAGCTAGTAATGAATAATGAATCTCTACAGCATTATAGTTCTATTCTCAAGCTGGTAATGAATAGTGAATCTCTATTACATCATAGTTTACTTATCAAGCTAGTAATCAATAGTGAATCTCTATCGCATCATAGGTCTATCATCAAGCTTGTAATGAATAGTTAATCTCTATCGCACCATAGTTCTATTATCAAGCATGTAATGAATAGTTAATCTCTATCGCACCGTAGATCTATTATCAAGTTTGTAATGAATAGTTAATCTCTATCGCATCATAGTTCTATTATCAAGATTGTAGTAAATAGTGTATCTTTATCGCATCATAGTTTTATCGTCAAGCTTGTAATGAATAGTGAATCGCTATCGCATCATAGTTCTATCATCCAGCTTGTAATGAATAGTGAATCTCTACCGCTTTATAGTTCTATTATCAAGCTAGAAATGAAAGGTGAATCCCTATCGTTTTATCAAACTAGTAATGAATAGTGAATGACTATCGCATCATAATTCTATTATCAATCTGGTAATGAATAGTGAATCTCTATCGCATCATAGTTCTATCATCAAGCTTGTAATGAATAGTGAATCTCTATCGCATCATTTGCTATTATCAAGCTAGTAATGAATAGTGAATCTCTATCGCATCATAATTCTATTATAAATTTTGCAATGAATAGCGAATCTCTATCGCATCATAGTTCTATTATCAAGATTGTAATGAATAATGAATCTGTATCGCATCATAGTTTTATCATCAAGCTTGTCATGAATAGTGAATCGCTATCGCATCATAGTTCTATTATCCAACTGGTAATGAATAGTGAACCTCTATCGCTTCATAATTCTATCATCAAGCCAGTAATGAATAGTGAATCTCTATCGCATCATAGTTCTATTATCAATCTTGTAATGAATATTGAATCTCTATCGCATCGTAGTTCTATTATCAAGATAGTAATGAAAGGTGAATCCCTATCGTATTATCAAACTAGTAATGAATAGTGAATGACTATTGCATCATAATTCTATTATCAATCTGGTAATGAATAGTGAATCTCTATCGCTTCATTTTCTATTATCAAGCTAGTAATGAATAGTGAATCTCTATCGCATCATAGTTCTATTATCAAGCTTGTAATGAATAGTGAATCTCTATCGCATCATAGTTCTATCATCAAGCTTGTAATGATTACTGAATCTTTATTGTATCATAGTTCTATTATCAAGCCAGTAATGAACAGTGTATCGCTATCGCATCATAGTTCTATTATCAAACTAGCAATGAATATTGAATCACTATTGCATCATAGTTCTATTATCAAGCTAGTTATGAATAGTAAATCGCTATCGCATCATAGTTATATTATCAAGCTAGTTATGAATACTGAATCTCTATCGCATCATAGTTTTTTTATCAAGCTAGTAATGAATAGTGAACCTCTATCGCATCTTAGTTCTATTATCAAACTTGTAATGAATAGTGAATGGATATCGCATCTTAGTTCTATTATCAAGCTTGTAATGAATAGTGAATGGATATCGCATCACAGGTTTTTTATCAAGCTTGTAATGAATAGTTAATCTATATCGCATCATACTTCTATTATCAACCTTGTAATGAATAGTTAATCTATATCGCATCATAGTTCTATTATCAAGATTGTAATGAATAGTGAATCTCTATCGCATCATAGTTTTATCATCAAGCTTGTCATGAATAGTGAATCGCTATCGCATCATAGTGCTATTATCCAGCTGGTAATGAATAGTGAATCGCTATCGTATCAGTTCTATCATCCAGCTTGTAATGAATAGTGAATCTCTATTGCATCATAGTTCTATTATGAATCTTGTAATGAATATGGAATCTCTATCGCATCATAGTTCTATTATCAAGATAGTAATGAAAGGTGAATCCCTATCGTTTTATCAAACTAGTAATGAATAGTGAATGACTATCCCATCATAATTCTATTATCAATCTGGTAATGAATAGTGAATCTCTATCGCATCATAGTTCTATCATCAAGCTTGTAATGAATAGTGAATCTCTATCGCATCATTTTCTATTATCAAGCTAGTAATGAATAGTGAATCTCTATCGCATCATAATTCTATTATCAATTTTGCAATGAATAGCGAATCTCTATCGCATCATAGTTCTATTATCAAGATTGTAATGAATAATGAATCTCTATCGCATCATAGTTTTATCATCAAGCTTGTCATGAATAGTGAATCGCTATCGCATCATAGTTCTATTATCCAACTGGTAATGAATAGTGAACCTCTATCGCTTCATAATTCTATCATCAAGCCAGTAATGAATAGTGAATCTCTATCGCATCATAGTTCTATTATCAATCTTGTAATGAATATTGAATCTCTATCGCATCGTAGTTCTATTATCAAGATAGTAATGAAAGGTGAATCCCTATCGTATTATCAAACTAGTAATGAATAGTGAATGACTATTGCATCATAATTCTATTATCAATCTGGTAATGAATAGTGAATCTCTATCGCTTCATTTTCTATTATCAAGCTAGTAATGAATAGTGACTCTCTATCGCATCATAGTTCTATTATCAAGCTTGTAATGAATAGTGAATCTCTATCGCATCATAGTTCTATCATCAAGCTTGTAATGATTACTGAATCTTTATTGTATCATAGTTCTATTATCAAGCCAGTAATGAACAGTGAATCGCTATCGCATCATAGTTCTATTATCAAACTAGCAATGAATATTGAATCACTATTGCATCATAGTTCTATTATCAAGCTAGTTATGAATAGTAAATCGCTATCGCATCATAGTTATATTATCAAGCTAGTTATGAATACTGAATCTCTATCGCATCATAGTTTTTTTTATCAAGCTAGTAATGAATAGTGAACCTCTATCGCATCTTAGTTCTATTATCAAACTTGTAATGAATAGTGAATGGATATCGCATCTTAGTTCTATTATCAAGCTTGTAATGAATAGTGAATGGATATCGCATCACAGGTTTTTTATCAAGCTTGTAATGAATAGTTAATCTATATCGCATCATACTTCTATTATCAACCTTGTAATGAATAGTTAATCTCTATCGCATCATAGTTCTATTATCAAGATTGTAATGAATAGTGAATCTCTATCGCATCATAGTTTTATCATCAAGCTTGTCATGAATAGTGAATCGCTATCGCATCATAGTGCTATTATCCAGCTGGTAATGAATAGTGAATCGCTATCGCATCAGTTCTATCATCCAGCTTGTGATGAATAGTGAATCTCTATTGCATCATAGTTCTATCATCAAGCTTGTAATGAATAGTGAATCATTATCGCATCATTGTTCTATTATCAAGCGAGTAATGAATAGTGAAACTCTATCGCTTCATAATTCTATCATCAAGCCAGTAATGAATAGTGAATCTCTATCGCATCATAGTTCTATTATGAATCTTGTAATGAATATGGAATCTCTATCGCATCATAGTTCTATTATCAAGATAGTAATGAAAGGTGAATCCCTATCGTTTTATCAAACTAGTAATGAATAGTGAATGACTATCGCATCATAATTCTATTATCAATCTGGTAATGAATAGTGAATCTCTATCGCATCATAGTTCTATCATCAAGCTTGTAATGAATAGTGAATCTCTATCGCATCATTTTCTATTATCAAGCTAGTAATGAATAGTGAATCTCTATCGCATCATAATTCTATTATCAATTTTGCAATGAATAGCGAATCTCTATCGCATCATAGTTCTATTATCAAGATTGTAATGAATAAAGAATCTCTATCGCATCATAGTTTTATCATCAAGATAGTAATGAAAGGTGAATCCCTATCGTATTATCAAACTAGTAATGAATAGTGAATGACTATTGCATCATAGTTCTATTATCCAACTGGTAATGAATAGTGAACCTCTATCGCTTCATAATTCTATCATCAAGCCAGTAATGAATAGTGAATCTCTATCGCATCATAGTTCTATTATCAATCTTGTAATGAATATTGAATCTCTATCGCATCGTAGTTCTATTATCAAGATAGTAATGAAAGGTGAATCCCTATCGTATTATCAAACTAGTAATGAATAGTGAATGACTATTGCATCATAATTCTATTATCAATCTGGTAATGAATAGTGAATCTCTATCGCTTCATTTTCTATTATCAAGCTAGTAATGAATAGTGAATCTCTATCGCATCATAGTTCTATTATCAAGCTTGTAATGAATAGTGAATCTCTATCGCATCATAGTTCTATCATCAAGCTGGGAATGATTACTGAATCTCTATTGTATCATAGTTCTATTATCAAGCTAGTAATGAACAGTGAATCGCTATCGCATCATAGTTCTATTATCAAGCTAGCAATGAATATTGAATCACTACCGCATTATAGCTCTAATATCAAGCTAGTAGTGAATAGTAAATCTCTGTCCCATCAAAGATCTATTATCAAGCTAGTTATTAATACTGAATATCTATCGTATCACACTTCTATGATCAAGCTATTAATGAATAGTGAATCGCGATCACATCATAGTTCTATCATCCAGCTTGTAATGAATAATGAATCTCTATTGCATCATGGTTCTATTATCAAACTAGGAATGAATAATGAATATCTATTACATCTTAGTTCCATTATCAAGCTAGTAACCAATAATGAATCTCTACCGCATTATAGTTCTATTATCAAGCTAGTAATGAATAGTAAATCTCTATCGCATGATAGTTCTATTATCAAGCTAGTTATGAATACTGAATCTCTATCGCATCAGATTTCTATTATCAAGCTTGTAATGAATAGTGAATCGCTATCGCATCATAGTTCTATCATCCAGCTTGTAATGAATAATGAATCATTATTGCATCATAGTTCTATTATCAAACTAGTAATGAATAATAAATCTCTACCGCATAATAGTTCTATTATCAAGCTAGTAATGAATACTGAATCTCTATCGCATCATGGATCTATCATTCAGCTTGTAATGACTAATGAATCTCTACCGCATAATAGTTCTATTATCAAGCTAGTGATGAATAGTAAATCTCTATCACATCATAGTTCTGTTATGAAGCCAGTAATGAATACTGAATCTATATCGCTGCAGAGTACTATTATCAAGCTTGTAATGAATAGTGAATGGACATCGCATCACAGGTTTTTTTATCAAGCTTGTAATGAATAGTGAATCTCTATCGCATCATAGTTCTATCATCCAGCTTGTAATGAATAGTGAATCTCTATCGCATCATAGGTCTATCATCAAGCTTGTAATGAAAAGTGAATCTTTATCGCAGCATTGTTCTATTATCAAGCTAGTAATGAATAGTGAATCTCTATCGCATAACAGTTCTATCATCCAACTTGTAATGAATAGTGAATCTCTATCGCATCATAGTTCTATCATCAAGCTAGTTATGAAAGGTGAATCACTATCGTATCATCAAAGTAGTAATGAATAGTTAATGACTATTACATCATAATTCCATTATCAAGCTAGTAATGAATTGTGAATCTCTATCGCATCATAGTTCTATCATCAAGCTAGTAATGAACAGTGAAACTCTATTGCATCATAGTTCTATTATCAAGCTAGTAATGAATAATGAATCTCTACAGGATTATAGTTCTATTATCAAGCTAGTGATGAATAGTAAATCTCTATCACATCATAGTTCTGTTATCAAGCTAGTAATGAATACTGAATCTATATTGCTGCATAGTTCTATTATCAAGCTTGTAATGAATAGTGAATGGACATCGCATCACAGTTTTTTTATCAAGCTTGTAATGAATAGTTAATCTATATCGCATCATACTTCTATTATCAAGCTTGTAATGAATAGTTAATCTCTAAAGCATCATTTTCTATTATCAAGCTAGTAATGAATAGTGAATCTCTATCGCATCATAATTATATCATCAATTTTGCAATGAATAGCGAATCTCTATCACATCATAGTTCTATTATCAAGATTGTAATGAATAGTGAATCTCTATCGCGTCATAGTTTTATCATCAAGCTTGTCATGAATAGTGAATCGCTATCGCATCATAGTTCTATTATCCAGCTGGTAATGAATAGTGAATCGCTATCGCATCATAGTTCTATCATCCAGCTTGCAATGGATAGTGAATCTCTATTGCATCATAGTTCTATCATCAAGCTTGTAAGGAATAGTGAATCATTATCGCATCATTGTTCTATTATCAAGCTGGTAATGAATCGTGAATCTCTATCGCATCATAGTTCTATCATCAAGCTAGTAATGAACAGTGAAACTCTATCGCATCGTAATTCTATTATCTAGCCAGTAATGAATAGTGAATCTCTATTGTGTCATAGGTCTATTATCAAGCTTGTAATGAATAGTGAATCTCTATCGCATCATAGTTCTATTATCAAGCTAGTAATGAACAGTGAATCTCTATCGCATCAAAAGTTCTATCATCAAGCCAGTAATGAAAAGTAAATCCATATCGCATCATAGTTCTATTATCAAACTTGTAATGAATAATGAATCTCTATCGCATCATAGTTCTATTATCAAGCTAGTAATGAAGAGTGAATCTCTATCGCCTCATAGTTCTATTATCAAGCTAGTAATGAATACTGAATGACTATCGCATGATAATTATATTATCAAGCTGGTAATGAATAGTGAATCTCTATCGCATCATCTCTCTAGTATCAAGCTTGTAATGAATAGTGAATCGCTATCGCATCATAGTTCTATCATCCAGATTGTAATGAATAAATAATCTCTATTGCATCATAGTTCTATTATCAAGCTAGTAATAAATTGTGAATCTCTATCGCTTCATAGTTGTATTATCAAGCCTGTAAAGAATAGTGAATCTCTATCGCATCATAATTCTATTATCAAGCCTGTAATGAATAGTGAATCTCTATCGCATATTAGTTCTATTATCAAGCTAGTACTGAATAGTGAATCTCTATCGCATCATAGTTTTTTTATCAAGCGAGTAATGAAGAGTGAACCTCTATCGCATCTTAGTTCTATTTTCAAACTTGTAATGAATAGTGAATGGATATCGCATCTTAGTTCTATTATCAAGCTTGTAATGAATAGTTAATCTCTATCACACCATAGTTCTATTATCAAGGTTGCAATGAATAGCGAATCTCTATTGCATCATAGTTTTATCATCACGCTTGTAATGAATAGTGAATCGCTATAGCATCATAGTTCTATCATTCAGCTTGTAATGAATAGTGAATCTCTTTCGCATCATAGTTCTATCATCAAGCTTGTAATGAATAGTGAATCTCTATCGCATCATAGTTCTATCATCAAGCTTGTAATGAATAGTGAATCTCTATCGCATCGTTGTTCTATTATCAATCTAGTAATAAATAGTGAATCTCTATCGCATCATAATTCCATTATCAAGCCTGAAATGAATAGTGAATCTCTATCGCATCATAGTTCTATTATCAAGCTGGTAATGAATAATGAATCTCTATCGCATCATAATTCTATTATCAAGCCAGTAATAAATAGTGAATCTCTATCGCTTCATAGTTGTATTATCAAGCTAGTAATGAATAATGAATCTTTATCGCATCATACTTCTTTTATCAAGCTTGTAATGAATAGTTAATCTCTAAAGCATCATTTTCTATTATCAAGCTAGTAATGAATAGTAAATCTCTATCGCATCATAATTCTATTATCAATTTTGCAATGAATAGCGAATCTCTATCACACCATAGTTCTATTATCAAGATTGTAATGAATAGTGAATCTCTATCGCGTCATAGTTTTATCATCAAGCTTGTCATGAATAGTGAATCGCTATCGCATCATAGTTCTATTATCCAGCTGGTAATGAATAGTGAATCGCTATCGCATCATAGTTCTATCATCCAGCTTGCAATGAATAGTGAATCTCTATTGCATCATAGTTCTGTCATCAAGATTGTAATGAATAGTGAATCATTATCGCATCATTGTTCTATTATCAAGCTGGTAATGAATCGTGAATCTCTATCGCATCATAGTTCTATCATCAAGCTAGTAATGAACAGTGAAACTCTATCGCATCGTAATTCTATTATCTAGCCAGTAATGAATAGTGAATCTCTATTGTGTCATAGTTCTATTATCAAGCTTGTAATGAATAGTGAATCTCTATCGCAGCATAGTTCTATTATCAAGCTAGCAATGAACAGTGAATCTCTATCGCATCAAAAGTTCTATCATCTAGCCAGTAATGAAAAGTAAATCCATATCGCATCATAGTTCTATTATCAAACTTGTAATGAATAATGAATCTCTATCGCATCATAGTTCTATTATCAAGCTAGTAATGAAGAGTGAATCTCTATCGCCTCATAGTTCTATTATCAAGCTAGTAATGAATACTGAATGACTATCGCATGATAATTCTATTATCAAGCTGGTAATGAATAGTGAATCTCTATCGCATCATCTCTCTAGTATCAAGCTTGTAATGAATAGTGAATCGCTATCGCATCATAGTTCTATCATCCAGATTGTAATGAATAAATAATCTCTATTGCATCATAGTTCTATTATCAAGCTAGTAATAAATTGTGAATCTCTATCGCTTCATAGTTGTATTATCAAGCCTGTAAAGAATAGTGAATCTCTATCGCATCATAATTCTATTATCAAACCTGTAATGAATAGTGAATCATTATCCTATCATTGTTCTATTATCAAGCCAGTAATGAATAGTGAATCTCTATCGCATCATAGTTCTATTATCAAGATAGTAATGAAAGGTGAATCCCTATCGGATTATCAAACTAGTAATGAATAGTGAATGACTATCGCATAATTCTATTATCAATCTGATAATGAATAGTGAATCTCTATCGCATCATAGTTCTATCATCAAGCTTGTAATGAATAGTGAATCTCTATCGCATCATTTTCTATTATCAAGCTAGTAATGAATAGTGAATCTCTGTCGCATGATAGTTCTATTTTCAAGCTTGTAATGAATAGTCAATCTCTATCGCATCATAGTTCTATTAGCAAGCTGGTAATGATTACTGAATCTTTATTGTATCATAGTTCTATTATCAAGCCAGTAATGAACAGTGAATCGCTATCGCATCATAGTTCTATTGTCAAACTAGCAATGAATATTGAATCACTATTGCATCATAGTTCTATTATCAAGCTAGTTATGAATACTGAATCTCTATCGCATCATAGTTTTTTTATCAAGCTAGTAATGAATAGTGAACCTCTATCGCATCTTAGTTCTATTATCAAACTTGTAATGAATAGTGAATGGATATCGCATCTTAGTTCTATTAGCAAGCTTGTAATGAATAGTGAATGGATATCGCATCACAGGTTTTTTATCAAGCTTGTAATGAATAGTTAATCTATATCGCAGCATACTTCTATTATCAACCTTGTAATGAATAGTTAATCTCTATCGCATCATAGTTCAATTATCAAGATTGTAATGAATAGTGAATCTCTATCGCATCATAGTTTTATCATCAAGCTTGTCATGAATAGTGAATCTATGTCGCATGATAGTTCTATTATCAAGCTTGTAATGAATAGTCAATCTCTATCGCATCATAGTTCTATTAGCAAGCTGGTAATGATTACTGAATCTTTATTGCATCATAGTTCTATTATCAAGCCAGTAATGAACAGTGAATCGCTGTCGCATCATAGTTCTATTATCAAACTAGCAATGAATATTGAATCACTATTGCATCATAGTTCTATTATCAAGCTAGTTATGAATAGTAAATCGCTATCGCATCATAGTTATATTATCAAGCTAGTTATGAATACTGAATCTCTATCGCATCATAGTTTTTTTTATCAAGCTAGTAATGAATAGTGAACCTCTATCGCATCTTAGTTCTATTATCAAACTTGTAATGAATAGTGAATGGATATCGCATCTTAGTTCTATTATCAAGCTTGTAATGAATAGTGAATGGATATCGCATCACAGGTTTTTTATCAAGCTTGTAATGAAAAGTTAATCTATATCGCATCATACTTCTATTATCAACCTTGTAATGAATAGTTAATCTCTATCGCATCATAGTTCTATTATCAAGATTGTAATGAATAGTGAATCTCTATCGCATCATAGTTTTATCATCAAGCTTGTCATGAATAGTGAATCGCTATCACATCATAGTGCATTATCCAGCTGGTAATGAATAGTGAATCGCTATCGCATCAGTTCTATCATCCAGCTTGTAATGAATAGTGAATCTCTATTGCATCATAGTTCTATCATCAAGCTATTAATGAATAGTGAATTGCTATCGTACCATAGTTCTATCATCCAACTTGTAATGAATAATGAATCTCTATTACACCATGGTTCCATTATCAAGCTAGTAATGAATAATGAATCCCTACCGCATTATAGCTCTAATATCAAGCTAGTAATGAATAGTAAATCTCTGTCCCATCATAGATCTATTATCAAGCTAGTTATTAATACTGAATCTCTATCGCATCATAGTTCTATGATCAAGCTATTAATGAATAGTGAATCGCGATCGCATCATAGTTCTATCATCCAGCTTGTAATGAATAATGAATCTCTATCGCATCATAGTTCTATGATCAAGCTTGTAATGAATAGTGAATCATTATCGCATCATTGTTCTATTATCAAGCGAGTAATGAATAGTGAAACTCTATCGCTTCATAATTCTATCATCAAGCCAGTAATGAATAGTGAATCTCTATCGCATCATAGTTCTATTATCAAGATAGTAATGAAAGGTGAATCACTATCGTATTATCAAACTAGTAATGAATAGTGAATGACCATCGCATCATAATTCTATTATCAATCTGATAATGAATAGTGAATCTCTATCGCATCATAGTTCTATCATCAAGCTTGTAATGAATAGTGAATCTCTATCGCATGATTTTCTATTATCAAGCTAGTAATGAATAGTGAATCTATGTCGCATCATAGTTCTATTATCAAGCTTGTAATGAATAGTGAATCTCTATCGCATCATAGTCCTATTAGCAAGCTGGTAATGATTACTGAATCTTTATTGTATCATGGTTCTATTTTCAAGCTAGTAATGAACAGTGAATCACTATCGCATCATAGTTCTATTATCAAGCTAGCAATGAATATTGAATCACTATTGCATTATAGCTCTAATATCAAGCTAGTAATGAATAGTAAATCTCTGTCCCATCATAGATCTATTATCAAGCTAGTTATTAATACTGAATATCTATCGCATCATAGTTCTATGATCAAGCTATTAATGAATAGTGAATCGCGATCGCATCATAGTTCTATCATCCAGCTTGTAATGAATAATGAATCTCTATTGCATCATAGTTCTATTATCAAACTAGTAATGAATAATGAATCTCTATTACATCATAGTTCCAATATCAAGCGAGTAATGAATAATCAATCTCTACCGCAGTATAGTTCTATTATCAAGCTAGTAATGAATAGTAAATCTATCTCGCATGATAGTTCTATTATCAAGCTTGTAATGAATAGTGAATCATTATTGCATCATAGTTCTATTATCAAACTAGTAATGAATAATGAATCTCTACAGCATAGTAGTTCTATTATCAAGCTAGTAATGAATAGTGAATCTTTATCGCATATTAGTTCTTTTATCAAGCTAGTAATGAATAGTGAATCTCTATCGCATCATAGATCTATCATTCAGCTTGTAATGAATAATGACTCTCTATTGCATCATAGTTCTATTATCAAGCTAGTAATGAATAATGAATCTCTACAGCATTATAGTTCTATTCTCAAGCTGGTAATGAATAGTGAATCTCTATTACATCATAGTTTACTTATCAAGCTAGTAATCAATAGTGAATCTCTATCGCATCATAGGTCTATCATCAAGCTTGTAATGAATAGTTAATCTCTATCACACCATAGTTCTATTATCAAGCATGTAATGAATAGTTAATCTCTATCGCACCGTAGATCTATTATCAAGTTTGTAATGAATAGTTAATCTCTATCGCATCATAGTTCTATTATCAAGATTGTAGTAAATAGTGTATCTTTATCGCATCATAGTTTTATCGTCAAGCTTGTAATGAATAGTGAATCGCTATCGCATCATAGTTCTATCATCCAGCTTGTAATGAATAGTGAATCTCTACCGCTTTATAGTTCTATTATCAAGCTAGAAATGAATAGTGAATCTCTATCACATCATAGTTCTTTTATCAAGCTAGTAATGAATACTGAATCTCTGTCACTGCATAGTTCTATTATCAAGATTATAATGAATAGTGAATGGATATCACATCACAGTTTTTTTATCAAGCTTGTAATGAATAGTTAATCTATATCGCATCATACTTCTATTATCAAGCTTGTAATGAATAGTTAATCTCTAAAGCATCATTTTCTATTTTCAAGCTAGTAATGAATAGTGAATCTCTATCGCATCCTAATTCTATTATCAATTTTGCAATGAATAGCGAATCTCTATCGCATCATAGTTCTATTATCAAGATTGTAATGAATAGTGAATCATTATCGCATCATAGTTCTATCATCAAGCTTGTAATGAATAGTGAATCATTATCGTATCATTGTTCTACTATCAAGCGAGTAATGAATAGTGAAACTCTATCGCTTCATAATTCTATCATCAAGCCAGTAATGAATAGTGAATCTCTATCGTATCATAGTTCTATTATCAAGATAGTAATGAAAGGTGAATCCCTATCGGATTATCAAACTAGTAATGAATAGTGAATGACTATCGCATAATTCTATTATCAATCTGATAATGAATAGTGAATCTCTATCGCATCATAGTTCTATCATCAAGCTTGTAATGAATAGTGAATCTCTATCGCATCATTTTCTATTATCAAGCTAGTAATGAATAGTGAATCTCTGTCGCATGATAGTTCTATTTTCAAGCTTGTAATGAATAGTCAATCTCTATCGCATCATAGTTCTATTAGCAAGCTGGTAATGATTACTGAATCTTTATTGTATCATAGTTCTATTATCAAGCCAGTAATGAACAGTGAATCGCTATCGCATCATAGTTCTATTGTCAAACTAGCAATGAATATTGAATCACTATTGCATCATAGTTCTATTATCAAGCTAGTTATGAATACTGAATCTCTATCGCATCATAGTTTTTTTATCAAGCTAGTAATGAATAGTGAACCTCTATCGCATCTTAGTTCTATTATCAAACTTGTAATGAATAGTGAATGGATATCGCATCTTAGTTCTATTAGCAAGCTTGTAATGAATAGTGAATGGATATCGCATCACAGGTTTTTTATCAAGCTTGTAATGAATAGTTAATCTATATCGCATCATACTTCTATTATCAACCTTGTAATGAATAGTTAATCTCTATCGCATCATAGTTCAATTATCAAGATTGTAATGAATAGTGAATCTCTATCGCATCATAGTTTTATCATCAAGCTTGTCATGAATAGTGAATCTATGTCGCATGATAGTTCTATTATCAAGCTTGTAATGAATAGTCAATCTCTATCGCATCATAGTTCTATTAGCAAGCTGGTAATGATTACTGAATCTTTATTGTTCATAGTTCTATTATCAAGCCAGTAATGAACAGTGAATCGCTATCGCATCATAGTTCTATTATCAAACTAGCAATGAATATTGAATCACTATTGCATCATAGTTCTATTATCAAGCTAGTTATGAATAGTAAATCGCTATCGCATCATAGTTATATTATCAAGCTAGTTATGAATACTGAATCTCTATCGCATCATAGTTTTTTTATCAAGCTAGTAATGAATAGTGAACCTCTATCGCATCTTAGTTCTATTATAAAACTTGTAATGAATAGTGAATGGATATCGCATCTTAGTTCTATTATCAAGCTTGTAATGAATAGTGAATGGATATCGCATCACAGGTTTTTTATCAAGCTTGTAATGAATAGTTAATCTATATCGCATCATACTTCTATTATCAACCTTGTAATGAATAGTTAATCTCTATCGCATCATAGTTCTATTATCAAGATTGTAATGAATAGTGAATCTCTATCGCATCATAGTTTTATCATCAAGCTTGTCATGAATAGTGAATCGCTATCGCATCATAGTGCTATTATCCAGCTGGTAATGAATAGTGAATCGCTATCGCATCAGTTCTATCATCCAGCTTGTAATGAATAGTGAATCTCTATTGCATCATAGTTCTATCATCAAGCTATTAATGAATAGTGAATTGCTATCGTACCATAGTTCTATCATCCAACTTGTAATGAATAATGAATCTCTATTACACCATGGTTCCATTATCAAGCTAGTAATGAATAATGAATCCCTACCGCATTATAGCTCTAATATCAAGCTAGTAATGAATAGTAAATCTCTGTCCCATCATAGATCTATTATCAAGCTAGTTATTAATACTGAATCTCTATCGCATCATAGTTCTATGATCAAGCTATTAATGAATAGTGAATCGCGATCGCATCATAGTTCTATCATCCAGCTTGTAATGAATAGTGAATCTCTACTGCTTTATAGTTCTATTATCAAGCTAGAAATGAATAGTGAATCTCTATCACATCATAGTTCTTTTATCAAGCTAGTAATGAATACTGAATCTCTGTCACTGCATAGTTCTATTATCAAGATTATAATGAATAGTGAATGGATATCACATCACAGTTTTTTTATCAAGCTTGTAATGAATAGTTAATCTATATCGCATCATACTTCTATTATCAAGCTTGTAATGAATAGTTAATCTCTAAAGCATCATTTTCTATTTTCAAGCTAGTAATGAATAGTGAATCTCTATCGCATCCTTATTCTATTATCAATTTTGCAATGAATAGCGAATCTCTATCGCATCATAGTTCTATTATCAAGATTGTAATGAATAGTGAATCATTATCGCATCATAGTTCTATCATCAAGCTTGTAATGAATAGTGAATCATTATCGTATCATTGTTCTACTATCAAGCGAGTAATGAATAGTGAAACTATATCGCTTCATAATTCTATCATCAAGCCAGTAATGAATAGTGAATCTCTATCGTATCATAGTTCTATTATCAAGATAGTAATGAAAGGTGAATCCCTATCGGATTATCAAACTAGTAATGAATAGTGAATGACTATCGCATAATTCTATTATCAATCTGATAATGAATAGTGAATCTCTATCGCATCATAGTTCTATCATCAAGCTTGTAATGAATAGTGAATCTCTATCGCATCATTTTCTATTATCAAGCTAGTAATGAATAGTGAATCTCTGTCGCATGATAGTTCTATTTTCAAGCTTGTAATGAATAGTCAATCTCTATCGCATCATAGTTCTATTAGCAAGCTGGTAATGATTACTGAATCTTTATTGTATCATAGTTCTATTATCAAGCCAGTAATGAACAGTGAATCGCTATCGCATCATAGTTCTATTGTCAAACTAGCAATGAATATTGAATCACTATTGCATCATAGTTCTATTATCAAGCTAGTTATGAATACTGAATCTCTATCGCATCATAGTTTTTTTATCAAGCTAGTAATGAATAGTGAACCTCTATCGCATCTTAGTTCTATTATCAAACTTGTAATGAATAGTGAATGGATATCGCATCTTAGTTCTATTAGCAAGCTTGTAATGAATAGTGAATGGATATCGCATCACAGGTTTTTTATCAAGCTTGTAATGAATAGTTAATCTATATCGCATCATACTTCTATTATCAACCTTGTAATGAATAGTTAATCTCTATCGCATCATAGTTCAATTATCAAGATTGTAATGAATAGTGAATCTCTATCGCATCATAGTTTTATCATCAAGCTTGTCATGAATAGTGAATCTATGTCGCATGATAGTTCTATTATCAAGCTTGTAATGAATAGTCAATCGCTATCGCATCATAGTTCTATTAGCAAGCTGGTAATGATTACTGAATCTTTATTGTATCATAGTTCTATTATCAAGCCAGTAATGAACAGTGAATCGCTATCGCATCATAGTTCTATTATCAAACTAGCAATGAATATTGAATCACTATTGCATCATAGTTCTATTATCAAGCTAGTTATGAATAGTAAATCGCTATCGCATCATAGTTATATTATCAAGCTAGTTATGAATACTGAATCTCTATCGCATCATAGTTTTTTTATCAAGCTAGTAATGAATAGTGAACCTCTATCGCATCTTAGTTCTATTATCAAACTTGTAATGAATAGTGAATGGATATCGCATCTTAGTTCTATTATCAAGCTTGTAATGAATAGTGAATGGATATCGCATCACAGGTTTTTTATCAAGCTTGTAATGAATAGTTAATCTATATCGCATCATACTTCTATTATCAACCTTGTAATGAATAGTTAATCTCTATCGCATCATAGTTCTATTATCAAGATTGTAATGAATAGTGAATCTCTATCGCATCATAGTTTTATCATCAAGCTTGTCATGAATAGTGAATCGCTATCGCATCATAGTGCTATTATCCAGCTGGTAATGAATAGTGAATCGCTATCGCATCAGTTCTATCATCCAGCTTGTAATGAATAGTGAATCTCTATTGCATCATAGTTCTATCATCAAGCTATTAATGAATAGTGAATTGCTATCGTACCATAGTTCTATCATCCAACTTGTAATGAATAATGAATCTCTATTACACCATGGTTCCATTATCAAGCTAGTAATGAATAATGAATCCCTACCGCATTATAGCTCTAATATCAAGCTAGTAATGAATAGTAAATCTCTGTCCCATCATAGTTCTATGATCAAGCTTGTAATGAATAGTGAATCATTATCGCATCATTGTTCTATTATCAAGCGAGTAATGAATAGTGAAACTCTATCGCTTCATAATTCTATCATCAAGCCAGTAATGAATAGTGAATCTCTATCGCATCATAGTTCTATTATCAAGATAGTAATGAAAGGTGAATCACTATCGTATTATCAAACTAGTAATGAATAGTGAATGACCATCGCATCATAATTCTATTATCAATCTGATAATGAATAGTGAATCTCTATCGCATCATAGTTCTATCATCAAGCTTGTAATGAATAGTGAATCTCTATCGCATGATTTTCTATTATCAAGCTAGTAATGAATAGTGAATCTATGTCGCATCATAGTTCTATTATCAAGCTTGTAATGAATAGTGAATCTCTATCGCATCATAGTCCTATTAGCAAGCTGGTAATGATTACTGAATCTTTATTGTATCATAGTTCTATTATCAAGCTAGTAATGAACAGTGAATCACTATCGCATCATAGTTCTATTATCAAGCTAGCAATGAATATTGAATCACTATTGCATTATAGCTCTAATATCAAGATAGTAATGAATAGTAAATCTCTGTCCCATCATAGATCTATTATCAAGCTAGTTATTAATACTGAATATCTATCGCATCATAGTTCTATGATCAAGCTATTAATGAATAGTGAATCGCGATCGCATCATAGTTCTATCATCCAGCTTGTAATGAATAATGAATCTCTATTGCATCATAGTTCTATTATCAAACTAGTAATGAATAATGAATCTCTATTACATCATAGTTCCAATATCAAGCGAGTAATGAATAATCAATCTCTACCGCAGTATAGTTCTATTATCAAGCTAGTAATGAATAGTAAATCTCTCTCGCATGATAGTTCTATTATCAAGCTTGTAATGAATAGTGAATCATTATTGCATCATAGTTCTATTATCAAACTAGTAATGAATAATGAATCTCTACAGCATAGTAGTTCTATTATCAAGCTAGTAATGAATAGTGAATCTTTATCGCATATTAGTTCTTTTATCAAGCTAGTAATGAATAGTGAATCTCTATCGCATCATAGATCTATCCTTCAGCTTGTAATGAATAATGACTCTCTATTGCATCATAGTCCTATTAGCAAGCTGGTAATGATTACTGAATCTTTATTGTATCATAGTTCTATTATCAAGCTAGTAATGAACAGTGAATCACTATCGCATCATAGTTCTATTATCAAGCTAGCAATGAATATTGAATCACTATTGCATTATAGCTCTAATATCAAGATAGTAATGAATAGTAAATCTCTATCGCACCATAGTTCTATTATCAAGCATGTAATGAATAGTTAATCTCTATCGCACCGTAGATCTATTATCAAGTTTGTAATGAATAGTTAATCTCTATCGCATCATAGTTCTATTATCAAGATTGTAGTAAATAGTGTATCTTTATCGCATCATAGTTTTATCGTCAAGCTTGTAATGAATAGTGAATCGCTATCGCATCATAGTTCTATCATCCAGCTTGTAATGAATAGTGAATCTCTACCGCTTTATAGTTCTATTATCAAGCTAGAAATGAAAGGTGAATCCCTATCGTTTTATCAAACTAGTAATGAATAGTGAATGACTATCGCATCATAATTCTATTATCAATCTGGTAATGAATAGTGAATCTCTATCGCATCATAGTTCTATCATCAAGCTTGTAATGAATAGTGAATCTCTATCGCATCATTTTCTATTATCAAGCTAGTAATGAATAGTGAATCTCTATCGCATCATAATTCTATTATCAATTTTGCAATGAATAGCGAATCTCTATCGCATCATAGTTCTATTATCAAGATTGTAATGAATAATGAATCTGTATCGCATCATAGTTTTATCATCAAGCTTGTCATGAATAGTGAATCGCTATCGCATCATAGTTCTATTATCCAACTGGTAATGAATAGTGAACCTCTATCGCTTCATAATTCTATCATCAAGCCAGTAATGAATAGTGAATCTCTATCGCATCATAGTTCTATTATCAATCTTGTAATGAATATTGAATCTCTATCGCATCGTAGTTCTATTATCAAGATAGTAATGAAAGGTGAATCCCTATCGTATTATCAAACTAGTAATGAATAGTGAATGACTATTGCATCATAATTCTATTATCAATCTGGTAATGAATAGTGAATCTCTATCGCTTCATTTTCTATTATCAAGCTAGTAATGAATAGTGAATCTCTATCGCATCATAGTTCTATTATCAAGCTTGTAATGAATAGTGAATCTCTATCGCATCATAGTTCTATCATCAAGCTTGTAATGATTACTGAATCTTTATTGTATCATAGTTCTATTATCAAGCCAGTAATGAACAGTGTATCGCTATCGCATCATAGTTCTATTATCAAACTAGCAATGAATATTGAATCACTATTGCATCATAGTTCTATTATCAAGCTAGTTATGAATAGTAAATCGCTATCGCATCATAGTTATATTATCAAGCTAGTTATGAATACTGAATCTCTATCGCATCATAGTTTTTTTATCAAGCTAGTAATGAATAGTGAACCTCTATCGCATCTTAGTTCTATTATCAAACTTGTAATGAATAGTGAATGGATATCGCATCTTAGTTCTATTATCAAGCTTGTAATGAATAGTGAATGGATATCGCATCACAGGTTTTTTATCAAGCTTGTAATGAATAGTTAATCTATATCGCATCATACTTCTATTATCAACCTTGTAATGAATAGTTAATCTATATCGCATCATAGTTCTATTATCAAGATTGTAATGAATAGTGAATCTCTATCGCATCATAGTTTTATCATCAAGCTTGTCATGAATAGTGAATCGCTATCGCATCATAGTGCTATTATCCAGCTGGTAATGAATAGTGAATCGCTATCGCATCAGTTCTATCATCCAGCTTGTAATGAATAGTGAATCTCTATTGCATCATAGTTCTATTATGAATCTTGTAATGAATATGGAATCTCTATCGCCTCATAGTTCTATTATCAAGATAGTAATGAAAGGTGAATCCCTATCGTTTTATCAAACTAGTAATGAATAGTGAATGACTATCCCATCATAATTCTATTATCAATCTGGTAATGAATAGTGAATCTCTATCGCATCATAGTTCTATCATCAAGCTTGTAATGAATAGTGAATCTCTATCGCATCATTTTCTATTATCAAGCTAGTAATGAATAGTGAATCTCTATCGCATCATAATTCTATTATCAATTTTGCAATGAATAGCGAATCTCTATCGCATCATAGTTCTATTATCAAGATTGTAATGAATAATGAATCTCTATCGCATCATAGTTTTATCATCAAGCTTGTCATGAATAGTGAATCGCTATCGCATCATAGTTCTATTATCCAACTGGTAATGAATAGTGAACCTCTATCGCTTCATAATTCTATCATCAAGCCAGTAATGAATAGTGAATCTCTATCGCATCATAGTTCTATTATCAATCTTGTAATGAATATTGAATCTCTATCGCATCGTAGTTCTATTATCAAGATAGTAATGAAAGGTGAATCCCTATCGTATTATCAAACTAGTAATGAATAGTGAATGACTATTGCATCATAATTCTATTATCAATCTGGTAATGAATAGTGAATCTCTATCGCTTCATTTTCTATTATCAAGCTAGTAATGAATAGTGACTCTCTATCGCATCATAGTTCTATTATCAAGCTTGTAATGAATAGTGAATCTCTATCGCATCATAGTTCTATCATCAAGCTTGTAATGATTACTGAATCTTTATTGTATCATAGTTCTATTATCAAGCCAGTAATGAACAGTGAATCGCTATCGCATCATAGTTCTATTATCAAACTAGCAATGAATATTGAATCACTATTGCATCATAGTTCTATTATCAAGCTAGTTATGAATAGTAAATCGCTATCGCATCATAGTTATATTATCAAGCTAGTTATGAATACTGAATCTCTATCGCATCATAGTTTTTTTATCAAGCTAGTAATGAATAGTGAACCTCTATCGCATCTTAGTTCTATTATCAAACTTGTAATGAATAGTGAATGGATATCGCATCTTAGTTCTATTATCAAGCTTGTAATGAATAGTGAATGGATATCGCATCACAGGTTTTTTATCAAGCTTGTAATGAATAGTTAATCTATATCGCATCATACTTCTATTATCAACCTTGTAATGAATAGTTAATCTCTATCGCATCATAGTTCTATTATCAAGATTGTAATGAATAGTGAATCTCTATCGCATCATAGTTTTATCATCAAGCTTGTCATGAATAGTGAATCGCTATCGCATCATAGTGCTATTATCCAGCTGGTAATGAATAGTGAATCGCTATCGCATCAGTTCTATCATCCAGCTTGTGATGAATAGTGAATCTCTATTGCATCATAGTTCTATCATCAAGCTTGTAATGAATAGTGAATCATTATCGCATCATTGTTCTATTATCAAGCGAGTAATGAATAGTGAAACTCTATCGCTTCATAATTCTATCATCAAGCCAGTAATGAATAGTGAATCTCTATCGCATCATAGTTCTATTATGAATCTTGTAATGAATATGGAATCTCTATCGCATCATAGTTCTATTATCAAGATAGTAATGAAAGGTGAATCCCTATCGTTTTATCAAACTAGTAATGAATAGTGAATGACTATCGCATCATAATTCTATTATCAATCTGGTAATGAATAGTGAATCTCTATCGCATCATAGTTCTATCATCAAGCTTGTAATGATTACTGAATCTTTATTGTATCATAGTTCTATTATCAAGCCAGTAATGAACAGTGAATCGCTATCGCATCATAGTTCTATTATCAAACTAGCAATGAATATTGAATCACTATTGCATCATAGTTCTATTATCAAGCTAGTTATGAATAGTAAATCGCTATCGCATCATAGTTATATTATCAAGCTAGTTATGAATACTGAATCTCTATCGCATCATAGTTTTTTTATCAAGCTAGTAATGAATAGTGAACCTCTATCGCATCTTAGTTCTATTATCAAACTTGTAATGAATAGTGAATGGATATCGCATCTTAGTTCTATTATCAAGCTTGTAATGAATAGTGAATGGATATCGCATCACAGGTTTTTTATCAAGCTTGTAATGAATAGTTAATCTATATCGCATCATACTTCTATTATCAACCTTGTAATGAATAGTTAATCTCTATCGCATCATAGTTCTATTATCAAGATTGTAATGAATAGTGAATCTCTATCGCATCATAGTTTTATCATCAAGCTTGTCATGAATAGTGAATCGCTATCGCATCATAGTGCTATTATCCAGCTGGTAATGAATAGTGAATCGCTATCGCATCAGTTCTATCATCCAGCTTGTGATGAATAGTGAATCTCTATTGCATCATAGTTCTATCATCAAGCTTGTAATGAATAGTGAATCATTATCGCATCATTGTTCTATTATCAAGCGAGTAATGAATAGTGAAACTCTATCGCTTCATAATTCTATCATCAAGCCAGTAATGAATAGTGAATCTCTATCGCATCATAGTTCTATTATGAATCTTGTAATGAATATGGAATCTCTATCGCATCATAGTTCTATTATCAAGATAGTAATGAAAGGTGAATCCCTATCGTTTTATCAAACTAGTAATGAATAGTGAATGACTATCGCATCATAATTCTATTATCAATCTGGTAATGAATAGTGAATCTCTATCGCATCATAGTTCTATCATCAAGCTTGTAATGAATAGTGAATCTCTATCGCATCATTTTCTATTATCAAGCTAGTAATGAATAGTGAATCTCTATCGCATCATAATTCTATTATCAATTTTGCAATGAATAGCGAATCTCTATCGCATCATAGTTCTATTATCAAGATTGTAATGAATAAAGAATCTCTATCGCATCATAGTTTTATCATCAAGATAGTAATGAAAGGTGAATCCCTATCGTATTATCAAACTAGTAATGAATAGTGAATGACTATTGCATCATAGTTCTATTATCCAACTGGTAATGAATAGTGAACCTCTATCGCTTCATAATTCTATCATCAAGCCAGTAATGAATAGTGAATCTCTATCGCGTCATAGTTCTATTATCAATCTTGTAATGAATATTGAATCTCTATCGCATCGTAGTTCTATTATCAAGATAGTAATGAAAGGTGAATCCCTATCGTATTATCAAACTAGTAATGAATAGTGAATGACTATTGCATCATAATTCTATTATCAATCTGGTAATGAATAGTGAATCTCTATCGCTTCATTTTCTATTATCAAGCTAGTAATGAATAGTGAATCTCTATCGCATCATAGTTCTATTATCAAGCTTGTAATGAATAGTGAATCTCTATCGCATCATAGTTCTATCATCAAGCTGGTAATGATTACTGAATCTCTATTGTATCATAGTTCTATTATCAAGCTAGTAATGAACAGTGAATCGCTATCGCATCATAGTTCTATTATCAAGCTAGCAATGAATATTGAATCACTACCGCATTATAGCTCTAATATCAAGCTAGTAGTGAATAGTAAATCTCTGTCCCATCAAAGATCTATTATCAAGCTAGTTATTAATACTGAATATCTATCGTATCATACTTCTATGATCAAGCTATTAATGAATAGTGAATCGCGATCACATCATAGTTCTATCATCCAGCTTGTAATGAATAATGAATCTCTATTGCATCATGGTTTTATTATCAAACTAGGAATGAATAATGAATATCTATTACATCTTAGTTCCATTATCAAGCTAGTAACCAATAATGAATCTCTACCGCATTATAGTTCTATTATCAAGCTAGTAATGAATAGTAAATCTCTATCGCATGATAGTTCTATTATCAAGCTAGTTATGAATACTGAATCTCTATCGCATCAGATTTCTATTATCAAGCTTGTAATGAATAGTGAATCGCTATCGCATCATAGTTCTATCATCCAGCTTGTAATGAATAATGAATCATTATTGCATCATAGTTCTATTATCAAACTAGTAATGAATAATGAATCTCTACCGCATAATAGTTCTATTATCAAGCTAGTAATGAATACTGAATCTCTATCGCATCATGGATCTATCATTCAGCTTGTAATGACTAATGAATCTCTACCGCATAATAGTTCTATTATCAAGCTAGTGATGAATAGTAAATCTCTATCACATCATAGTTCTGTTATGAAGCCAGTAATGAATACTGAATCTATATCGCTGCAGAGTACTATTATCAAGCTTGTAATGAATAGTGAATGGACATCGCATCACAGGTTTTTTTATCAAGCTTGTAATGAATAGTGAATCTCTATCGCATCATAGTTCTATCATCCAGCTTGTAATGAATAGTGAATCTCTATCGCATCATAGGTCTATCATCAAGCTTGTAATGAAAAGTGAATCTTTATCGCAGCATTGTTCTATTATCAAGCTAGTAATGAATAGTGAATCTCTATCGCATAACAGTTCTATCATCCAACTTGTAATGAATAGTGAATCTCTATCGCATCATAGTTCTATCATCAAGCTAGTTATGAAAGGTGAATCACTATCGTATCATCAAAGTAGTAATGAATAGTTAATGACTATTACATCATAATTCCATTATCAAGCTAGTAATGAATTGTGAATCTCTATCGCATCATAGTTCTATCATCAAGCTAGTAATGAACAGTGAAACTCTATTGCATCATAGTTCTATTATCAAGCTAGTAATGAATAATGAATCTCTACAGGATTATAGTTCTATTATCAAGCTAGTGATGAATAGTAAATCTCTATCACATCATAGTTCTGTTATCAAGCTAGTAATGAATACTGAATCTATATTGCTGCATAGTTCTATTATCAAGCTTGTAATGAATAGTGAATGGACATCGCATCACAGTTTTTTTATCAAGCTTGTAATGAATAGTTAATCTATATCGCATCATACTTCTATTATCAAGCTTGTAATGAATAGTTAATCTCTAAAGCATCATTTTCTATTATCAAGCTAGTAATGAATAGTGAATCTCTATCGCATCATAATTATATCATCAATTTTGCAATGAATAGCGAATCTCTATCACATCATAGTTCTATTATCAAGATTGTAATGAATAGTGAATCTCTATCGCGTCATAGTTTTATCATCAAGCTTGTCATGAATAGTGAATCGCTATCGCATCATAGTTCTATTATCCAGCTGGTAATGAATAGTGAATCGCTATCGCATCATAGTTCTATCATCCAGCTTGCAATGGATAGTGAATCTCTATTGCATCATAGTTCTATCATCAAGCTTGTAAGGAATAGTGAATCATTATCGCATCATTGTTCTATTATCAAGCTGGTAATGAATCGTGAATCTCTATCGCATCATAGTTCTATCATCAAGCTAGTAATGAACAGTGAAACTCTATCGCATCGTAATTCTATTATCTAGCCAGTAATGAATAGTGAATCTCTATTGTGTCATAGGTCTATTATCAAGCTTGTAATGAATAGTGAATCTCTATCGCATCATAGTTCTATTATCAAGCTAGTAATGAACAGTGAATCTCTATCGCATCAAAAGTTCTATCATCAAGCCAGTAATGAAAAGTAAATCCATATCGCATCATAGTTCTATTATCAAACTTGTAATGAATAATGAATCTCTATCGCATCATAGTTCTATTATCAAGCTAGTAATGAAGAGTGAATCTCTATCGCCTCATAGTTCTATTATCAAGCTAGTAATGAATACTGAATGACTATCGCATGATAATTATATTATCAAGCTGGTAATGAATAGTGAATCTCTATCGCATCATCTCTCTAGTATCAAGCTTGTAATGAATAGTGAATCGCTATCGCATCATAGTTCTATCATCCAGATTGTAATGAATAAATAATCTCTATTGCATCATAGTTCTATTATCAAGCTAGTAATAAATTGTGAATCTCTATCGCTTCATAGTTGTATTATCAAGCCTGTAAAGAATAGTGAATCTCTATCGCATCATAATTCTATTATCAAGCCTGTAATGAATAGTGAATCTCTATCGCATATTAGTTCTATTATCAAGCTAGTACTGAATAGTGAATCTCTATCGCATCATAGTTTTTTTATCAAGCGAGTAATGAAGAGTGAACCTCTATCGCATCTTAGTTCTATTTTCAAACTTGTAATGAATAGTGAATGGATATCGCATCTTAGTTCTATTATCAAGCTTGTAATGAATAGTTAATCTCTATCACACCATAGTTCTATTATCAAGGTTGCAATGAATAGCGAATCTCTATTGCATCATAGTTTTATCATCACGCTTGTAATGAATAGTGAATCGCTATAGCATCATAGTTCTATCATTCAGCTTGTAATGAATAGTGAATCTCTTTCGCATCATAGTTCTATCATCAAGCTTGTAATGAATAGTGAATCTCTATCGCATCATAGTTCTATCATCAAGCTTGTAATGAATAGTGAATCTCTATCGCATCGTTGTTCTATTATCAATCTAGTAATAAATAGTGAATCTCTATCGCATCATAATTCCATTATCAAGCCTGAAATGAATAGTGAATCTCTATCGCATCATAGTTCTATTATCAAGCTGGTAATGAATAATGAATCTCTATCGCATCATAATTCTATTATCAAGCCAGTAATAAATAGTGAATCTCTATCGCTTCATAGTTGTATTATCAAGCTAGTAATGAATAATGAATCTTTATCGCATCATACTTCTTTTATCAAGCTTGTAATGAATAGTTAATCTCTAAAGCATCATTTTCTATTATCAAGCTAGTAATGAATAGTAAATCTCTATCGCATCATAATTCTATTATCAATTTTGCAATGAATAGCGAATCTCTATCACACCATAGTTCTATTATCAAGATTGTAATGAATAGTGAATCTCTATCGCGTCATAGTTTTATCATCAAGCTTGTCATGAATAGTGAATCGCTATCGCATCATAGTTCTATTATCCAGCTGGTAATGAATAGTGAATCGCTATCGCATCATAGTTCTATCATCCAGCTTGCAATGAATAGTGAATCTCTATTGCATCATAGTTCTGTCATCAAGATTGTAATGAATAGTGAATCATTATCGCATCATTGTTCTATTATCAAGCTGGTAATGAATCGTGAATCTCTATCGCATCATAGTTCTATCATCAAGCTAGTAATGAACAGTGAAACTCTATCGCATCGTAATTCTATTATCTAGCCAGTAATGAATAGTGAATCTCTATTGTGTCATAGTTCTATTATCAAGCTTGTAATGAATAGTGAATCTCTATCGCAGCATAGTTCTATTATCAAGCTAGTAATGAACAGTGAATCTCTATCGCATCAAAAGTTCTATCATCTAGCCAGTAATGAAAAGTAAATCCATATCGCATCATAGTTCTATTATCAAACTTGTAATGAATAATGAATCTCTATCGCATCATAGTTCTATTATCAAGCTAGTAATGAAGAGTGAATCTCTATCGCCTCATAGTTCTATTATCAAGCTAGTAATGAATACTGAATGACTATCGCATGATAATTCTATTATCAAGCTGGTAATGAATAGTGAATCTCTATCGCATCATCTCTCTAGTATCAAGCTTGTAATGAATAGTGAATCGCTATCGCATCATAGTTCTATCATCCAGATTGTAATGAATAAATAATCTCTATTGCATCATAGTTCTATTATCAAGCTAGTAATAAATTGTGAATCTCTATCGCTTCATAGTTGTATTATCAAGCCTGTAAAGAATAGTGAATCTCTATCGCATCATAATTCTATTATCAAACCTGTAATGAATAGTGAATCTCTATCGCATATTAGTTCTATTATCAAGCTAGTAATGAATAGTGAATCTCTATCGCATCATAGTTTTTTTATCAAGCGAGTAATGAAGAGTGAACCTCTATCGCATCTTAGTTCTATTTTCAAACTTGTAATGAATAGTGAATGGATATCGCATCTTAGTTCTATTATCAAGCTTGTAATGAATAGTTAATCTCTATCACACCAGAGTTCTATTATCAAGGTTGCAATGAATAGCGAATCTCTATTGCATCATAGTTTTATCATCACGCTTGTAATGAATAGTGAATCGCTATAGCATCATAGTTCTATCATTCAGCTTGTAATGAATAGTGAATCTCTTTCGCATCATAGTTCTATCATCAAGCTTGTAATGAATAGTGAATCTCTATCGCATCATAGTTCTATCATCAAGCTTGTAATGAATAGTGAATCTCTATCGCATCGTTGTTCTATTATCAATCTAGTAATAAATAGTGAATCTCTATCGCATCATAATTCTATTATCAAGCCTGAAATGAATAGTGAATCTCTATCGCATCATAGTTCTATTATCAAGCTGGTAATGAATAGCGAATCTCTATCGCATCATAATTCTATTATCAAGCCAGTAATAAATAGTGAATCTCTATCGCTTCATAGTTGTATTATCAAGCTAGTAATGAATAATGAATCTTTATCGCATCATACTTCTATTATCAAGCTTGTAATGAATAGTTAATCTCTAAAGCATCATTTTCTATTATCAAGCTAGTAATGAATAGTGAATCTCTATCGCATCATAATTCTATTATCAATTTTGCAATGAATAGCGAATCTCTATTGCATCATAGTTTTATCATCACGCTTGTAATGAATAGTGAATCGCTATAGCATCATAGTTCTATCATTCAGCTTGTAATGAATAGTGAATCTCTTTCGCATCATAGTTCTATTATCAAGATTGTAATGAATAGTGAATCTCTATCGCATCATAGTTTCATCATCAAGCTTGTCATGAATAGTGAATCGCTATCGCATCATAGTTCTATTATCCAGCTGGTAATGAATAGTGAATCGCTATCGCATCATAGTTCTATCATCCAGCTTGTAATGAATAGTGAATCTCTATTGCATCATAGTTCTATCATCAAGCTTGTAATGAATAGTGAATCATTATCGCATCATTGTTCTATTATCAAGCTGGTAATGAATCGTGAATCTCTATCGCATCATAGTTCTATCATCAAGCTAGTAATGAACAGTGAATCTCTATCGCATCAAAAGTTCTATCATCAAGCCAGTAATGAAAAGTAAATCCATATCGCATCATAGTTCCATTATCAAACTTGTAATGAATAATGAATCTCTATCGCATCATAGTTCTATTATCAAGCTAGTAATGAAGAGTGAATCTCTATCGCCTCATATTTCTATTATCAAGCTAGTAATGAATACTGAATCACTATCGCATGATAATTCTATTATCAAGCTGGTAATGAATAGTGAATCTCTATCGCATCATCTCTCTAGTATCAAGCTTGTAATGAATAGTGAATCGCTATCGCATCATAGTTCTATCATCCAGATTGTAATGAATAAATAATCTCTATTGCATCATAGTTCTATTATCAAGCTAGTAATAAATTGTGAATCTCTATCGCTTCATAGTTGTATTATCAAGCCTGTAAAGAATAGTGAATCTCTATCGCATCATAATTCTATTATCAAGCCTGTAATGAATAGTGAATCTCTATCGCATATTAGTTCTATTATCAAGCTAGTAATGAATAGTGAATCTCTATCGCATCATAGTTTTTTATCAAGCGAGTAATGAAGAGTGAACCTCTATCGCATCTTAGTTCTATTTTCAAACTTGTAATGAATAGTGAATGGATATCGCATCTTAGTTCTATTATCAAGCTTGTAATGAATAGTTAATCTCTATCACACCATAGTTCTATTATCAAGGTTGCAATGAATAGCGAATCTCTATTGCATCATAGTTTTATCATCACGCTTGTAATGAATAGTGAATCGCTATAGCATCATAGTTCTATCATTCAGCTTGTAATGAATAGTGAATCTCTTTCGCATCATAGTTCTATCATCAAGCTTGTAATGAATAGTGAATCCCTATCGCATCATAGTTCTATCATCAAGCTTGTAATGAATAGTGAATCTCTATCGCATCGTTGTTCTATTATCAATCTAGTAATAAATAGTGAATCTCTATCGCATCATAATTCTATTATCAAGCCTGTAATGAATAGTGAATCTCTATCGCATCATAGTTCTATTATCACGCTGGTAATGAATAGTGAATCTCTATCGCATCATAATTCTATTATCAAGCCAGTAATAAATAGTGAATCTCTATCGCTTCATAGTTGTATTATCAAGCTAGTAATGAATAATGAATCTTTATCGCATCATATTTCTATTATCAAGCTATTAATGAATAGTGAATTTTTATCGCATCATAGTTCTATTATCAAGCTAGTAATGAATAGTGAATCTATATCGCATCATAGTTCTATTATCAAGCTATTAATGAAGACTAAATCTGTATCCTCACCTCCTAGTGACGCGTATCCATAGGCCGATGCTTGTACAAAGTTATCAAACCGCAGAGTGTACCATTTACCAAACACCTGGAATCTCACCTGAGCGCTGAAACTACTGCTATGTTGTATTAGAATGTTCCATTCATCCATCAAAATTCCATTAAAAAACTGAAATAAATTTGATCGTCTAAACATAAAAGTGTATTCTTAAATTTAAATATATAACGTATAATTTTAAATTTTTATAATTCGAAAAGCTTTACTCCATTGACTAGTCAAGGCTTTCTTTCAACTTATCCTCCAAATTTGCAATAAGTATTTAGTATTTAGTTCATGTGTTCATTATTAAGTTTATAATAATGTTAATCGGATGTAACATTTTTCTTTTGCTGACTGACTATGCATATGAAAAGATCCCATCACGAGCATCCAGAAATCCAATACACATTGATAAAGACATGTGGAATGTACATGATGACGAGGTGAAAAAAATCTGCTTGATTTTGGGTTAATATGTAAGCGTCATAGGAATGGATAGATCCATTTCTACCTATGTCCACTCCATTTCTAGCCATGTCCAATCCATTTCCAGCTATGTCCAGTCCATTTCTGACTATGTCCAGTCCATTTCTAGCTATGCCCAGTCCATCTCTACCTATGTCCATTTATTCTCTAGCTATGACCAGTCCATTTCTAGCTGTGTCCAGTGTATTTCTAGCTATGTCCCGTATATCTAGCTATGTCTAGTCCATTTCTATCTGTGTCCAACCCATTTGTAGCTATGCCCCGTCCACATCTAGCTATGCCCCGTCCATTTCTATCTATGTCCATCTCACCTTTAACTATGTCCAATAAATTTCGATGTATGTCCAGTCCATTTATAGCAATGTCTAGTCCATTTCTAACTATATCCAGTCCATTTCTAGCTATGTCCAGTCCATTTCTAGCTATATCCAGTCCACGTCTAGCTATATCCAGTCCATTCCTAGCTATATCCAGTCCAGTTCTAGCTATATCCAGTCCATTTCTAGCTATGAACAGTCCATTTTTACCTTTGTCCCGCGCATTTTGATCTATTTCCAGTCCATTTCTACCTATATCCAGTCAATTACTAGCTATATCCATTCCATTTCCAGCTATATCCAATCCATTTCTAGCTATTTCCGTCAATTTCTAGCTATATCCCGTCCATTTCTAGCTATATCCAGTCCAATTCTTGCAGCTATATCCTTTCCATTTCCATGTCCAGTCCATATCTAGCTATGTCTGGTCCATTTCTAGCTATATCTAGTCCATTTCTAGCTATATCCAGTCCATTTACGGCTGTATCCCGTCCATTTCGAGCTATATCCTGTCCATTTCTAGCTATGTCCAGTCCATTTCTAGCTATGTCCAGTCCATTTCTAGCTATATCCAGTCCATTTCTAGCCATGTCCAATTCATTTCCAGCTATGTCCAGTCCATTTCTAGCTATATCCAGTCGATTTCTAGCTATATCCAGTCCATTTCTAGCTATGTCCACTCCATTTTTAGCCATAGCCAGTTCATTTCCCGCTATACCCAGTCCATTTCTAGCTATATCAGTCTACTTCCAGCTATATCCCGTCCATTTCCAGCTATATCCAGTCCATTTCCAGCTATATCCAGTCCATTTCTAGCTTTATCAGTCCATTTCTAGCTATATCCCGTCTATTTCTAGCTATATCCAGTCCGTTTCTAGCTATATCCAATCCGTTTCTAGCTATATCCATTCCGTTTCTAGCTAAGTTCCACCGACTTGTTTACACGTGATGAAATCTATTAAAATCTTGAACATGAACAGACATAATCTATATTTCAAGGTAACTATACACTAAGCTGTTAATTGTTGAATATTTTAAAATCAGTTTAACTTGGGGTGTTTAAACCTCGGGAAATAACAGTTCTCAGTCAAAAGAGTCTTAAAATATTCAGCATAATGTTTATTAAATTGTAAATTCATCACAGACATACAATTTGTACACTAGTGACGAGCACTTCGATGTTTGTGGTGTAGCTAGACATCATTATGTTTGAGCCGTGACGTAATGGACCTTTCCATTTTAGCTATGCCACGCCCAGCTCTAGCTAAGCTCCAGCCGCAACTCGCTCGTGCTGGATCGATCGGTCTCTGAAATCTCTGATTATCGATTTCCAGGAAACTATACAGGTAAGCTATTGAATATTTTGGAACTAATTTGACTGGGTGCTGTTGCTGCCTCTGGCAGCATAGTCAGCAACAGCTTCCAGTCAAATTAGTTTCAAAATATTCAACAACGTATTTATTAAATAGTACAAACATATAATTTGTACAACGTGTCGGACTATTAATAGTTAAAGACGGGCCAAATAAAATCATTAATGGCCTAATGATTAAGACGTCATATAACGTCAGATTGATAGATGGATACTCTGGAAAGATGAATTCGTACACTAGTGACGACCACTTCGATGTTTGTGGTGTAGCTAGACATCATTATATTTGAGACGTGACGTAATTGATCATGACATCATATACTTGAGTGGTATGATGGATCGCTCCACACACCAACCTCCTCGTAATGTGTGGGTGGAAGAGATTTCAAAATCGCTAAATGTTTCTTAAATATAATACCTTGTTAAGATTTGGAAGCCGGATGTGTAGCTGTGTATTACCACTACAAGCATAGTCAAAGCCCTTAGTATTGTCTATTTCCTTCCTCATTGATCCAGCAACCCAAATATTTGAACTTGGCATCACCCTGAAAAAAAATTGAATCTTTAAGTTTATATGTAGCTCTCTTATATATTCACATGCAATCGATGACTTGTAATCTCGATCTATAAACTTGTAAAGCACATTATTTCAAATGTTATAAATCAGTTATCTGTAACCATTATGATTACTGTATTCTACGGATGCAGCAGTAGAAACGTCCTGCAGCTGCCATCAGTCCTTTGTTTTTGACACACTGTGTCTTCTCAGCCAAAATATTTAGCTTCCTCGGGTCCATTCTTGATTTGAGTGTAGCGAGTCCTACATTCTTGAGATCACCTCGTCGCCCGCTTAACAGATTTATGCAATGAGGACCTCTCCTGCCTTTATACTTGCTGGCTCCCAGTAGCGGAAATTTGAAGGCTCTCTATGCAGGTGTGTCTTCTGGAATCCTTAGCACATGGCCAAACATGGACCGTCATTGCTGGTAGACTTTTACGGATAGCGCCGCTGTATTACCCATCTTTTAGAGTATCATTGGAAATCATGCTGTCTGGCCATCGGTATCCAGCGATGGTACGTAGGTGTTTGCGGTGGCATGCATCAAGTTTGTCTAGAGCTGCCTTTGGAGCTGCACAGCTCTTACAATTATACATCATCAAAGAGACGAAGGCTGCGTAGTATAAACGTAGTCTTTTTGTCAAAGGCATCTGTGATCTACGAATACATTGCTTCGAGAAGGACTGGAAAGCTATGTTTCCCATGACGCAGCGGGCAGCAATGTCAGCACTGCTACAAGGCAGTGAGCCCAGGATTTTACCTTTCCTCCACGGTTCGCCACCACAGAATGGATCGTCATTTTCTTTATTTTCATGCTTTGTAAATAGGTATATGTGGGTGAACTCTGGTTTGGATTCATTCATAAAGAGATTCTCAATTTTTAGTTTGCTTGCAGCTATTGGGAGAAGTTCGTCAATGGGTTTGTTTTCTTCGTCGATGAAGTGTCGTCGGCATATTCCAACTCTAGTGGCATACCCAGTATGGACACGGAGGGTTTGGTCTGGTGGAATTTAGCTGCACATATTTCAACGCAGCAGCAAAGTAGCCAGTGAAAAGCACATGGGGCAGACCACCTCCCTGTTGCGAGCCAATTGATGTCTCAACCTCTACATATTTCACTGACTTGAATTGTACTCTCAGTTTGGTGTCTGCAAGTAGTAGTCTCACTAGTCGTAGCTCATCTTCATTGCAACTGGGCTGACGCAGTACATCTAGGATCTTTAAGCGTATAATTGTGTCGCAGGGTCGTGACATGTCAATGCACATTTTGTGGAAATCCCAGTGTTTGGACATGACTACTAACACAAACATGCTTTGAGCCCATACAATGTCTGGGCAGCTGCATCCAGGTTTAAAACCACTTTGACATGATCCAGTGAAGTCATCGATCGATCTTGGCTCGGATGCGGCATACAGTAACATTGGATAGGATTCTCCATATGCTGTTAAGGAGCACAACGGGCCGCAGATTTCCTGGTGGCCAAGTGGCTTCTTGGACCTGGATACACGATAATGGTGCATTGGTCTACAACATAGATGGGAAGGTGGTGCATAAAAGCTGAATTGATTAGGTGCATCATCTGTTTAGAGATTATGTCACTTGCGTATTTGGATAGTTCATTGTTCATGCCATTAGGACCGGATGTACGTCCATACACTTAACCATCAGTTGATCATCTATTTCTACAGATTGCTTCTCCGATTATTTTCCATGAATATATTACAAGCACATTTTAAAAAGCAAAATAGTAGTAATTTCAACATATTGATCTTAGAATGGGATATCATTAACATAAGTTAATTGTGAAAGTATAGATTATAGACACCTCTATCAACTCTGTTACAGATTATTAAGTGACATGATACTGCTCATAGCAATTGGTGTGACGTAAGTAAATGTAATGGAGAAATCCAATTTTAGCCATGCCCCGCCCATCTCTATCTAAGTTACGCCCACGTCGCCCGTGCTGGGATCGAACGATCTCTGAACTTCCTGACTAAAAATCTCCAGAAAACTATACAGGCAAGCTGTTGAATATTTTGAAAGTAATTTGACTGGATGTTGTTGCTGCTTATATGCCAACATATTCAACTACAATGTGTATTACATAGAATTCGCACAACAATGCTTAGTCCGTCAGCAAATAAGCGTTCGTGAGGAACTTATGTACGCCATGCATGTCAATATGCTGCTCGTGTCTATGCTTCCAGTGTATAATAACTTCGCATTTCAAGGAGCATATAACAGTCACCATATACAACATAGAATCTAATTTAATATCAGAAATTCCAAGGGTCGATCATCGATGCTGTTAGCATGAAATCCATCTATAACATAGGCTCGGTGGCTAACTGCACTGAGTGAACTCAGTATTCTGCCATTTTGGTGATTATGAATGTCCAACACCCTTAAATGCTAAATGGAGTTAAATACACGGGTACATTCGATCTCGAATTATAACTAACTACAGTGGATTTAGCGCAGTAAAATGGGCGAATAATGGTTAGATCTGATAATTTGTGGACTGAGGAAGATAATTACTATTGTTGTTATTAGGATACTTACGCATAATTAAACATCTCATCACCATTCCAGAACTCCAGTTGTGTGACGCTGCGTGCTACATTCAGATGGCGGGGTATTGACAGACCAATGCCGACTGGAATTATTTCAATGCCTGTATTCTTCTTTAGATCAGCAAACATATCCAGTTTTTGTAAGGCGGCTGTAGCATCTGGCGGCAACATTAGTATTATTGTTGTACCATAGTCATGGCATAAGTCGATGATCAAACAATACTCATTGCCGGCAGAAACATGAGGTAATGTGACCTCGCTGCCAAGGACAGATAACTGAGTTCCCTGACTAAATCGAAAAATTTGATACATGACATCATCATACAGGGGGCCTCCACGACATGAGGGGATTTGTTGAACCTTTCTTCCAGACAGGATGCGACTCCAGAGTGAAGTTGTTTGAATATAAGGTGTAGGACTTGGAGTCAAGCGTAGCCACGGTGGAAGCTTGTTATATATTGACTGTATTAGATCCTTGAGAAATATTAAGTCATTAACAAATGTCTGTATATCTTTACTAGTTATAGGAAGTGCGATGCATCCGTTATCTCTCTGGTCAGACAATTGTGTTCCATCAGCGGGACTTCTTATTGAACTTACGGGACCAAGTGTGAATGTATTTGCTGATGGCAAAACCTGGATCTCCAGTCCTGTCAATGATATTGGCAATGATAGGCTATTAACCTCAATGAATGTGATGCCAAATGTGAATTTAATATTTCCGTTCACGTTGAGCTGATACCATGGTGACGTTGAGGAAAAGACAACTTCTACTTGACCTGGCTGCGGACATGTAAATAATCCCAAAAAGAAGCATCCTCTTGGTAGCCTGAAACTTCCAGGTGATAACTTCGAGAAAACATCCTGAACAGTTACAGCAATATCCTCAGGTGTGAAAGCTGATCCATCCAGTCCAGATGGGGTCAAGTGGAGGGTGTGCACGCCTCTCTTCTCTCCAATAATCGCAAAGTTTGATTGTGTATCTGGAGTTCGAAGTATTACCGGATTTGGCAACATGTTGACCACAGATCCTACAGAAGAGCCTGTGAGGATGAGTTCTGTTTCAGGTTTAGCAAACACCAGAACAGGTATAGACTGTTCACCGATATCAACAGTGACTGTATTTGTAGAGAGGGTCATAACACCTGACTCACAGTCTTGTCCTGAGTAACCAGTCCCTGTACAGTCGCATGCGTAGTTCGGTCCTGAAACAGTGCAAGTTCCGCCATGTTCACACGGACCCAGAAAGCAGGAATCTAAACAATAAAATCATATATGATAGATTATTCTTCTAAGTGCAGTGTGCTGCATACCATCTATTATAAGACATCACAATAATATGTGTACTTGCAAAGTTTATAATTAGCTAGGATCTTTTGCACAACGAAGATGACATGGTAACAGTTCACTCACCTGCACAATGTGCATTATCAGGTAACAAATGCAGATTGGTCAGACATACACAACTTCCATCTTGTTGCGGAACGCACGAGGCAAGGTTCGACAACACTACAATTAAATATGACATTGTTAAGCATAGTATTCTAGTATTCTAGAAAAGTCTGCCAACTAGTAATAATCAATGTTTTTGTCATTGTCGTCGTCGTTGTCATCATGTTGTTGTTGGTAGTAGTAGTAGTAGTAGTAGTAGTAGTAGTAGTAGTAGTACCAGCAACGTCGGTGCCACCAAGGGCAGTGTTGGCAAGGGCAGTGTTGGCAAGGACAGTGTTGGCAAGGACAGTGGCGGTGGCGCCAGCGGTGGTGATACGTTTTAGATTTTTACTCACATTGACAGGTCCTCTTATCTGGAGCAAGACTGTGTGTCAGAGATGGACAGGTGCAGGTATATGTTCCGACATTATTGAGACAATTATGTGAACATCCGCCATTATTCGTATTGCACTCGTTCTTATCTGTACACATAAAAAAAAAATGTTAGTTATTACACACGTCAGGGCCCCCACGTCTCCTCTACTTCTAGTACAAGTATAGAGCCTGACATTCATTTTCTATGCATACTTTCCCAAGTCTGAGGTAAAGATTCCCATCAATACGACGAGAGATCCACATTATTGAACTATTGCTAATAATTTAATCAGTTGCTGCGCAGAAATTGCTGGGCAGAAATCACTGCCATATTACAAATGGGTTTTATGAGAAAGAGGCTTTAGAAAACTAGAAAATAGTTATCACTGTGACGCATAAATTGTCAGCATAACCACGTTGCCTGAAGAGTGGACATGCTACGAAGTATTTGTACAATTAATTCTGAATTATATCCACATATATGAATGTAACAGATTGATCATAGTGCCTTCAATTGTGCATGTTTGTTGTTAATTTTCAGATGAGTACGCATGTAACATGACAAAATGAGATTTCATGTGGTATTTTCTCAGTCGATCTCGTTTATAAGAGACTATTAGAATGCTCCCAAAACCTATTTTATGCATTTGAATAAAATATCAGATTAAAGGAGATCTCACATTATCTTATATAAACCATTCATTTTGAAGAATTCGCAATCCTCTTAATGGATAAATCTGCACTAATCTAACACTTAACTCAATCTGATGGTTCTCTAACAAATAACACTTTAACACGTTTGCAAAATTAATATAAAATTTATTTAAACTTTATTACTATGATACAATTTTCACAATGGCCATAATGAAGGCTTGTAAAAATCAAAGATACTTTCAATATAATAATTTGTAAGTTGAATATACTATAGCTATAATTTCTAACAAAACTTTCTCAACTGACTTACGAATGATTCTATAAAGATATACGTACTGATCTCGCGATGGTACAGAGATGTACACTGATGTAATGATGGTGTAAAGATAACTGGAAACAGAGTAGACACCAACTTATATACAAATAAAGTGGTTCCTCTGGTCTGTCATCATTTTCTGATATCCCATGGATTTCCCCTAAACCTCGCACTATGATTGGTCCCTTGCTCCCTCGTTGTGCAATCTTGGAACTGGTGGGAACCAGTTTGGGAGTGATGGCTCTTGACAGTTAATGAAAACTTTACTTGTTTTGACAAATCTCATCAACAGCCATAGCTTGCATACTTTGTGTTCCCACTCCTTTTGGTTTGTTGTGACAGGAGCATTAACCAACCCATTATGATTCTGCTGTAATTACTTTCACAGCGGGACAGTCTTCATTTAGTTACGATGACGGATGGTTACTACGCATCATGATGTATCAGTGCCTGATCCTTAACTCAGTGGGGTTATTCTGGGATGATCACATGTTGTGCAATCATCACCAGGCATCACGCGGTAGTGAATCATAGAACTGGTTTCCTTAACACTCTATTATGGCCGTTCCCATTATTCAACAATCTTCCTTGGCCACTATCATAATTTTCTTTTACATAGTGGTCCGGTAAGACACTGTTGCATTAACTACCGAGAACATCTTAAAGCTTCCCAGTATTTAATCCATCACCGTCTTACCATCACACTGTGCCATTCTTATATTAAAATGCCATAAGCAGCTCTACAGTCTAAAATGGGTAAACTTCGCATCCTTAATTCTAGTAATTTGTAGCTGTATTTAAACGCAAACCCAAAATGGCTATTAAAATATCCGAAATAACAAAACTAGATTGGAAATGACAATTCTTCTGTTTGAGCTGCCAATTATGCTCACGTAATCTCTCCATTACAAGCGTCAAATGGTGAGCATGTTCTTCAGGAGATCGAGAAAATACAACTACATCATTGACAAAGACGTGCATTAACTTATTGACATAACCTTGAAAAACAGAGTTCATCGCCCTTTGAAAAACGGCTCCTGAGTTGCGATAACCAAAAGGCATATGGACCCATTCAAAAAGGCCTTTGGAACAGATGAACGCTGTCTTCTCGATGTCTTGGCTGTCCATTGGTATCTGCCAATATCCAGACTTCAAGTCCATCATAGAAAATATGGTAGCGTCTTCCATACTATCGAAACTCTCTGAGATGTTCGGTAACGGGTAGTTATCTCTTGGAACTACCTCATTTAAGCATCGGTAATCAATGCAAAAGTAGGTTGCCCCAGCCTTCTTGGGCACCAGGGTGATTGGCGACGCCCAAGGTGATGAAGACGGTTGAATCACACCTGCTTCTAGCATTTCTTTAACCTGATCTCTAACAACATGTGCTTTCAAAAAGGCATTCTATACGGACATTGTCTAATGGGAGGAGAATTAGTGGGTATGGTACACCCTACCAATGGATTCCTACCCTGCTCTTTGGGACAAGCAGTATCAAAATTATCGGTTACATAAGTATTATAATTAATTAGTAATTATAAGTTACTAAGCACTCGGTTAATAATCTTCCTTGGCCACTATCATAATCTTCTTTTACACAGTGGTTCCGTAAGGCAATGTTGCATTAACTACCGAGAACATCTCCTTAAAGCTTCCCAGTATTTAATCCATCACCGTTACATCGTGCCATTCTTATATTAAAATGTCATAACCAGTTCTACAGTCTAACATGGGTAAACTTCGCCTCCTTATTTCTAGTAACTTGTAGCTGTATTTAAACGCAAACCCAAAACCGCTATTAAAATATCCCAAATGACAAAACTAGATTGGCTGGTGATAATCACACCCAACTCAATCAAACTGATTTCGAATATGACTAGCATAACTTGTTTGCCCGCAGTGATCATAATTATCAGCCTTTCATTTCCAAAACGATTCTCTACGATATATTCAAACAGCCATCCTGATATTCAATCTATATGTTTGTACGCATTATAGGTCATCATCAAAACAGTCATCGGATTTCCCCAGCGATGTAGTAATAATACATGCTATTCGTTCATGCGCATACTCGCTCCGCACCCAACCTGTTTATAATGGTATATACTTCCTGGTACCTTGGAATCCCAAATGACATAAGGTGACGATACTGTAATAAATATCCACCATTGAGAAATTAAAGCTTTGATTTCAAACACACAGTGTTGAAGCTCATATGCCAATATTTTCCAAGTAATAAATATCATACAATATAGTACTCGGCGGATCCGAGGGTGGCTAATCCTAGAATCACAATGTGATAGAATTTGCCACCGATGATCCACCCCTGACATTTTAGCTTTTTATCATGCCGATAACGAAAGATATTCAGGCTTTAGTACCTAAATGTTGATACATTTCTACAGCATATGATGGCTTATAATTTACTATTCAACCAATCAAAAAAACCTAGTGGTATAAAAGCAATCATACAGGTAAGCTGTTGAATATTTTGAAACTAATTTGACTGGAAGTTGTTGCTACCATAGGCAGCAACAGCTTCCAGTCAAATTAGTTTCAAAATATTCAACGGGATGAGCATTACATAATAAAGAACTAAAGCATTGGCACCTACTTGACATCGCGCACTAACGCTTGGGGAGACAAAATGGCGATGATCATTGTTCAACATGTACGTGATATTACAAAGCAGATACGTGTGATACAGATAAGGGAATGTGACATGATATGAATGATATGGAATCTATAAACCATAATCAATCGGTGCAATACATCATTTGAGATGAGATTAGAATCCCTTTAAAATAGCTAACCCAGTTAATAAATATGACATTCAAGGGGGTGGGGTGATAATTACAAAAACAGGTAACTGTTAGTTTTCGCTTTTTCATCATGTCAATCACAATACATAGGCCTATTGATTTGATTGAGTATTGGAATGGGAAAAATTCGAGCTAAAATCGCTAAAAATCGACTACATCATTGCAATATTGTAGTATGATTACTTTCAAAAACTGAGTCAACACATTTTATCAATGATTCTTATCATTCGCGTCTCGTGAGATCTGCTTCGATACGAGATCAAGGAAAGAGACACATGTGTAATCAGTGGCCATTGGTGTAGTAATCGCGCAGCCACTCCTGAATTGGGGGCATAAAGAGAATGGGATCTTGAAAGAACACGAGAGCTACTCGATACCCAGCAGACTGCAGATAATATTATTTTACGCAAATCTTGATGATAGCCCAATAAAGCTCATATTCCTCTGTATAAATAAAAGCTAACAGCAAAATAGTCCCTCTTAATTCGCCTTTCCAGAGTATCCACCCATCATATGACGTCATATCAACTATGTGATGATCTTGTGTAGAATGACATCATAATGAATGACGTCACGAATGACGTCGATAAGTACGTCACGAGTGCATATTTGGTGACGGTCTATGCGTTGTTGTACAAAGTGTATGTCTTTACTATTTAATATATATTATGTTGAATATTTTGAAACTAATTTGACTGGGTGCAGCAACAACACCCAGTCAAATTAGTTACAAAATATTCAACAGCTTCCCTATATAGTTTTCAGGAAATTGATAGTTAGGCCATCGGGAATCGATCCCAACACAGCGAGGTGTGGGTGGAGCTTAGCTAGTGATGGGCGGGCCATGGCTAAAAATGGAAAGGTTCATTCGTCGTAAGGTTAAAATCGGACGCATATAAAATGAGGACAAGAATTTGTGGAAATTGGGTATCTGCTTATATCACATGAACAAATGGATGGATCGAATCAATTTTAATGGCAGCATAATTCACTGGAGTGCGTTTACAGTCCATTGTGGAAATAGACTTGGTCCCGATATGTCTGACCTCCGAAGTAGAGTCTGTGTAACAGTCTAATCATTGTGATGATGTAATAAGATGGCCGGTCATTACGTTAGAGGCGTAATCTGGGCAAGAAGCCATGCCTCTATTTTAGATTCTTATGACAGTTTGGCATTAGGTCGTCAGGTGTAGATTCGTTACCGGGTTGATGCAATCTAGATAGCCGACCATGCATGCGCGCTTGCCTTGAGGCCCGATTTATAAGTCGAACTTCTCTTGTGCCGTGCCAGCTAAATCTGTCTGAAAATGACATAGTCCACTATGTAAATCAACCAGTCGTCATTAGCGCGGCGCGACAGAAAGTTCGACTCATAAAACGGGCCTTACTGACCTAACGTCACCGGTGATCGGTACAACTAGTGCCATCGTGCCGACGTCTGGACAACGCGTGCCATAGTGAAGGTATGCACATGCTCGATCTATATTATTGATATCTGTGATTATATCTTACACATAAGGACAATAGAGTAATGCTACAAGTTAACCCTGTGACTCCTGCACGTTACACGTACTCTTGTACTCACAGAGTCTCAATTTCAAGACAACTATAGAGGAGAGAACAAAAGACTTAACGTCATTGCATCTTAAATAATTTGTCGTTTCTCACCTATATGTGGAGGCCCCTAAATGGGTTATAAAAATAACTGATGGAAAATGTATTTATTTATTCTTCCATCTATAACGGAATAATAGAGTTCATCTATATGGAACGTCATTTAGACAAACTCTGAGCATATTCCATTCAGAGGTTGCCTCTAGAAGCGAGTTCCCGATCGAATATGCTACTTATCATACAAACAAGGCTTTCAGCCCGTTTCATATTTTTTGATATGAACAGAAGATTTTCATTGGTTAGATAATCCATAGGAAATATGTTCATTGGTTAGATAAGGGGTAATAATCACACATGACGCGTGACACCGCAAATGTTTCCTCGCGATGGCAATAGCGAAAAGGTAAACTAGACAAGATGCGTTCTGTTGTTGATTTATATTTTGTAGCATATATATATACCACCTAGTTATGAAGTACGTTTGTAAATTTGCATGACAGACGCTGAAATTTTAAAAGCTGGATTAAAAGTAATTTGATGTCTAGAATAACGATATTTTGCTTGCCATTATTTTTTGTGGCGCATTGATCAGAGCTCTTAGCAAGTTATGCACCACAGCGACGAACGTGACAGAACAAAATCGTGCGTTCAAACGGCTTTCATAGATCAGCTTTGTTGTTATAACAGCGAGATGAAATGGGCCCTCGTTCCAGATCTTCGCAAACATCATTAAACATACGGTATATTAATATAACTCTTTTTAGAATACGTATTCACGATTTTAATGCCTAATAACTTTCTGAGAAAATAACTATCAACAAAAGTTGTAGCAAAACACTTCTCAGCGAGGAAAGCAAGATCAGAAGTATGCATCTTACCTGCACATGTTTTCTGAGTGGACTGCAGTTCATATCCTGCTGGGCAGTCACAGTGGAAGGAGCCTCGGTCATTAATACATAAGTCACTACATCCATGGCTGCTCCCCATACACTCATTGATATCTGTATAACACAAACAAACCCATATTAACCAGGATACTACATTACAAAGCTATTGAATGGACCTTTCCAGTTTATCCATCCCTCATATGACGTCATAATCAAATACGGAACGTGTATGATAACGTAATAATCAATGACGCCATCAATGACGTAAATCATAAGCTCGTTGTTGTAAGAATTGTATGTCTTTGTTATTTAATAAACATGCTTTTGAATATTTTGAAACTAATTTGAATGGGTGCTGTTGCTGCCTATGGTGTAATACATTAATATATTAATAACTCAATCAAACCTAATTCCATCCTGAGAAGCTCTTTATAACAGTTGGTGCATTCGCAGAGAAGAAGTTATTTATTAAAGAATTGTAAGTTCTTGGTGAATCGATCAGGAGAGCACCCAAAGACCTTTTACAAGCATAGCACTTGAGACGACAGGAATAGCTGACATCGACAAATGCAAACATACAAAATTTCAACAATAGAGGAATCCAGCTTATCGATCAATCTTATGACGTCATAATCAACTACGTCACATATCGATGGACGTCATAATCAATTACGTTACGAATGACGCGATTTAATCCGTCATAAACGCTTAATAGTTCGTCAAGTTGTACGAATTGTATGTTTTTACTATTTAATAAACAGTATAGGCAGAAACAGCGCCTAGTCAAATTAGTTTCAAAATGTTCAACCCCTTACCTACATAGTTTTCTGGAAATTGAATTTCAGGGATTGCAGGAATCGATTGATCCCAACAGGCGCAAAGCGTGGGTGGAGCTTAGATAGAGATGGTTGGGGCTAAAACTGGATTCATCCATTCCTTTGTAAGATGTCCGTTAAGATCGCCTGTATCAAACATCACTGCTCAATCCGGGCCTTTTTCACTGCTCGTGAACCTTGAATGTGTATCTACTTCCTCTGGTTTGAACAGCTGTTGGTAAATACAAGGTTACCCACAGCTATTGCCCCCCACCCCCACCCCACACCCCCCCCCCCCACCCCCTCTAATCTGTACATGCTTCTTAATTCACCTTTCCAGAGTATCCATCCATTATCTGACCTCATATGACGTCATAATCAGCTCAGTGCCTGTATGATGACGTCACAATCATTACCTCACAAAGGGTTCCATATAGACCGTCATCAAATCTCAAATAGTCCGACACGTTATATGAATTGTATGTCTTTGTAATTCTTTGTTATTTAATAAACATGCTGTTGAATATTTTGAAATTAATTTGACTGGGCGCTGTTGTTGCCTTAGGCAGCAACAGCACCCAGTCAAATTAGTTTCAAAATATTCCACAGCTTAACTATGTAGTTTTTTGGAAATTGATAGTCAGGGTGTTCAGAGATCGATCGATCCCAACACGAGCGAGGTGTGGGTGGAGCTTAGCTAGAGATGGACGGGGCATAGCTAAAACCGGAAAGGTCCATTCGATCACCATCCCGCCCTCTTTAAATGCGAGGCTGTATTAACTCTCTTCTTGCTAAACATTCTGCTCTAATATCGTGAGAGAAAGTTACAACAGTATAGTACTTTCAATGGTTGTCAAATGCTACTAGGTATATGTCCGAATTGTTTTTCAGGATTTCGAATTGAGTGCATATGCTACCTAGAGCGCATCTGTAAAGATGATATTTACCGTATATGCTAAGGTTATTAAATTGCGAGTATGGCATCAGATGCTTTGCTTTATGTGGGTGTGTTAGAGTTGTTACATTATGATAGCAAATTGTTATCCGACATCTTTATGTGACGATATTACCAGTGCCATTGACGACTGCATCAGCCAATTGAAGATTTTTGAAGATGTGTAAATGTGTGGGTGTGTAGCTACAGTATGGTACGAGAGGTTGGTGAGTATTTGGCTTTGGCGATGCCTGCATTGTAATAGCGAGTATATGGTCATCAGATGCAGAGCATTTTCTTCACTTTGCGACTTCACTTTACGACATACCTCATATTTTAGTCGATTATTATTATTATTATTATTATTATTATTATTATTATTATTATTATTTACCTGTACATGTTTTTTTGTTTGACATTAACTTATATCCATTTTTACAGTAACACTCAAATCCTGGGTTCAAATTACGACAATTTTGTGAACAGCCACCATTGGCCACTAAACACTCGTTTTCATCTGCAGCAATAATAATAACAATAATAATAATAATAATAATAATAATAATAATAATAATAATAATAATAATAATAATAATAATAAAGTAGAGTTTTAATGATGAAGTGATTCGCAATGGATAGCGGTAACCATCCACCCCCACCCCCTCTCAAACCCCACCCCACCTCAATCCCACCCCACCGATACCTTTCGCTGAACCTCGGCTATCGAATTTGCGCCGTTATTTAACGCAGCAGGGACCAATATGAAATTGGATATCAGCACTCCCGTTGGTCAACGGTGCAGTGGCCAAAATTAAATTAGATATTGGTGCGCCAGTTGGCGTAGGGACCAATATCGATTTTGATATTGGCGCGCCAATCGTTCAATTGGCCAGGGGCCGATATCAAATTCGATATCGGCGCGCCCGGTGGTCAACGGTGCAGGGGACCCAATATCAATTGCTATGTTTGTGTCGATATGAAACAGCATAATGTTACACAAATTTCTGATTGCCTGCGCGTACTGAGCCTTATTGATTGTTAAGTTCACTGTTTATTCGTTCAGCTCAGGCCTTACACAGGTAAAATGTATATAGGTTTACTCAAAAGGTAGTATATCGGCTCCATCTAGGTGTGAGGATTGAGAAGTGAAATGGATGGAAACTATTAACTGTATCAGTCAAGAGTTATCACTAAATAAAACACGATAATTCATAAACCTTACCTCTGTAACATTACAATTTTTTTAAAACCCTTGAATAAACCGGCACAATATATATCCTTCAGACGAGATTAGACCCTTGCAATAATAATGTAAAACAGAGTAGATATGGCCTAGTATCAAACTTTAGATAACGCCTTCGTTATAATACCAATCCGCCAATGGACCATTCCATTTTTAGCCATGCCCCGCCCATCACTAGCTAAGCTCCACCCACACCTCGTCGTGTTGGGATTGATCGATCCCCCAAATGTCCTAGCTATCAATTTCCTGAAAACTACACACGGAAGCTGTTGAATATTTTGTAACTAATTTGACTGGGTGCTGTTGCTGCCTATGGCAGCAACAGCGCCCAAACAAATTTGTTTCAAACTATTCAACAGAATATTTATTAAATAGTAAAAGCAAACAATGTGTGCACAAACGCATAGACCGTCTTCAAATATGCGTTCGTGACGTACTTATCGACGTCATTCATGACGTCATTCATTATGATGTCATTGTACACATCACGCAGTTCATTTTTACGTCATATGATGGGTGGGTACTCTGGAAAGGTGAATTATCGGGGAATCAGACATTTAACTAGCTTGATATTGTTCCAAATCGGCGCAAATATAACACATAATATTGGTCCCTGCACCGGTGACCAACGGGCGTGCCGATATGAAATTCGATATTGGTATATATGCGCCATTACCAACGGGCACGCCGATATCGAACTTAATATCGGTCCTCCGAGTCTTTGACCAACGGGCGCGCCGATATGAAATTCGATATTGGACGCGCACCGCTGACCAAATCCCGCGCCGATATCAAATTCAATAATGGTCCCTGGTCAACGGCGCAAATTCGATATTTCCGAGTTACATCAATATCTCTATACTTATTAATTATGCATATATGGAGCATACCACAGATAAATTTTAATGACGATAGTTCCCATGATACTAAGAGCAGGAAAATGTAATATAATGTTCATGATCCAGTGATCGTGGTCCATTTCTCTAACGTTAATTATCGTGGTAGGTTGAGGTGTACACGCGATGACAAGACCACATTTCAGACTGCAATGATCTGGGTGAATATCTCAATGACAAGTAAAATGCACGTGCAGTACTTAGGTTTAATATATCAAGCCTCAAAATATTAAAATCATTGGCAAAGACTTTTAAGTGCCTTGCGATTAGCTCATACATTAGTATTTAATCATTTAACGTAAATGAAGTATTTCAATCAGACCAAGATGTTAGGAGTCAGGATGAAGTTAGCGCGTGAGATATTCACCTGAGCATGATCTATCATCAGCTTGTAGAGTGTATCCAGTACGACAATGACAGCTGAATGATCCGGCACTGTTTCTACAGATGTGTGCACACCCTCCATTGTTCTGAGAACATTCATTAATATCTATAGAAATGAATAAAAAGTCAATTAATGAATATAATTAACGCAACAAGAGCTTCGCAAACTAATAACAAATTAATGAATGAGAGACACCACAAGATAGCGATCCGTTCCCCATGATTTCAGCACAAGTGTCTTCCTCAGTCCGGTCATCATATGAAGTATCAAAATGATCCGATAAACGGTAGTGGAGTTATTGTACGGATGAAGGCTGGCGGCCATGTTGGATTTCAAATCACTATCAACTTCAATAGGTTTCTTCCACAAATGTAGTCCAGTTATCCTATGAAGTTCCAACGCCATCCAATAAATAGTAGCGTGTTATCGTCCAGTAATGGAATTATCATTCGCAAACCAATTTTCAAGATGGCAAGAGGTTGTTGGTGGCCATATTGGATTTCGCATCATTGTGATTTCAAAAGGTGTATTTCTTAGACCTAGTCTAGTTATCCTATACAGGTTCAAAATGATCCACTAAACGGTAGCGGAGTTATCATCCCTAAACTAATTTTCAAGATGACCTCTGATGGCTGGCGGCCATATTGCACCTCGATTTCAATAGCTTTTTTCCGCAAACATAGTCCAGTCATCCTATGAGGTTTCAAAATGATCCGATAAACGGTAGCAGTGTTATCATCCGCAAATCAATTTTCAAGATGGTCACTCGTTGTTGGCGGCCATATTAGATTTCGGATCATTGTTGATTTCAATAGGTGTGTTTCTTAGACCTAGTCTAGTCATCCTATAAGTTTCAAAACGATCCACTAAACGGTAGTGGAGTTATCATCCAGAAACCATATTTCAAGATGGCCGCTGAAGGCTGGTGGCCATATTGCATTTCGGATTATCATCGATTTCAATAGCTTTTTCCGCAACCATAGTCCAGTCATCCTATGAAGTTTCAAAACGAACCGATAACGGGTAGCCGAGTTATCATTCAGACGGCCATATTGGATTTCGGATCATCGTCGCTTTCAATCGGTTTGTTCCGCAGACATAGTCCAGTAATCCTATGAAATTTCAAAGCAATCCAATGAATGGTAGCGGAGCTATCATCCGGAAACAATTATCGATTTTTCCGCAGACCAAGTCCAGTTATCCTATAAAGTTGCAAAGCGATCTGATAAACGGTAGCAGAGTTATCATCCGGATCCCCATTTTACAAGATGGCCACCAATGGCTAGCGACCATATTGTGCATCGGGTCATCGTCGATTTCAATCTGTTTCTTCCACATACCTAGTCCAGTCATCTTATGACGTTTCAGAGCGATCCAATAAACGAAAGCGGAGTTATCCTCCGGAAATCAATTTTCAAGATGGCCACTGATGGCTGATGGCCATATTGTGTTTTGGATCATTGTAGCTTTCGATAGGTTCATCCACCTCCCCACCCACCCACCACCAACCCCGTTCTAGTCCAGTCATCCTATGAAGTTTGAACGCGATCCGACAAACGGTAGTGGAGGCATCGTCAGGAAATGGAGTTTTCATTCATAAACCAATTTTTAAGATGATCACCGGTGGCTGGCTGGCAGGGGCGGATTATCCACGAGGCTAGCGAGGCAGTAGCCTAGGGCCTCGCACTTGAAGGGGGCCTCGCACCTGGACAAAAAGAAATTCTGTTTTCTTTTTCTTTAGGCAAGCTAACGAAGAGACACTCGGTCAATATCTCCAAAATAGATTATTGCCTTATCATGGCCTTATGTCAGTGACCTATGTTATTCTGTTTATAGTCTCGTTTTATTGTTTAAATATCTATTGTAACAATGCTCGAGCGGCCGAGCCGAGTTACCCGAGTAGACTAAACAAACGCGATGATCACGTGATGGCGGGACGCCCACGTGGAAAGTAATTTGTGTTGCCTCAGTGAGTCAGTGGAAGCGGTCCGAAGCGCTGTTAAACGGGTTTTGATCGGGAATAAGTAGGCCTACATTCAGTCATTCATTGATTCTCATAGTCATACAGTGGATAGCCGAGTTTTTTTCGTAAAATTTAAAGAAAGGCAAGGTAGGAAGAAACATTGTTCCAATGTTACTGATTAAATTAAAGCTACGTTGTCACGGTTGGCTATTAACCCTTTTGCCGAATAATCCATGAAAATTGAAATTAATTATTATGTACGAAACATTACATATTCTATTGAATATGTTGGAAATAATATGACTGAAAGCTGTTGGTGGCTCGGGAACCAGCAACTTTCAGCCAAATTGTTTTAAAATTATTTAACATGGTCGGAGATATGGCGTATGGGAAATGTTGTCTGCAAAAAAACTCGGCAGTCAATGTGTTAAAAACTCTTTTTGTCTGCTATAAAGCCTATAATAATTAACTAAAATGATGCCAAATATACGTCAGATTGCACCTCAGAGCGTCTAGATTTACAATTTTTCCGCCCCCCCCCCCCGCATGGTCTTGGGCCTCGCACAACCTTAATCCGCCACTGGTGGCTGCTATCCATATTGGGTTTCAGATCATCGTCATTTTCGATGGGTTTCTTCCTCAGACAAAGTCTAATCATCCTATAAAGTTTCTAAGTGAACTAATAAACTGTAGCTAAGTTATTGTGCTGGAACCACTGCGATAGCCGGCCGCCGGGCCTGCCGCCTGCTGATTCACCCTCCCGCTCATAAACGTCATCACATAATACATAGCCATTTTTGGCGGGGTGTAAAAGACGAAGATACATGCATGCAACGACGAAACTAGCATGCGTAAAGATGTCGAAGCAGTAATAATTAGCTCATGTATTGGCTTGAATTAAAAAACCATTCCTTGTGAGTACATTTTTAAATGACTGCTACAGCAATCATACTAATGTGAGGCGCATAGGCCTTTAATAAGAATAATAATCTTGCACTCTTCTAGTACAGCATATTATTACAAATACGGCAATAGATGGGTCTATTCGCAGCTAAGCTCAGCCCATTCTTTCTGGGTGTTGGAATTAATTTGTATACTCCTGAATTCCCGGAATCCCAATTTCAAGATAGGTATATAGGTGAGCTGTTCAATATTTTGAAACCAACTTGACTGGGTGCCGTTGCTGCCTAAATTAAATAATAAATTGTAAATCTATCAAAGACAGACGTCAGCTAAGTAGTTAGGTAGTTGATTATGACGGCAGATACTTGAGTGACAGATCAGATCAATCTATGAGTCTCTCTGAACCCGTTAACACTCATATAAGCCGAGAACGCCCTCTGCAGTGGTCTTGAGAATTGCCCATTTTGCAGAACAAGAGACGACTACTTTTGAAAATTTACCACTGGAATGACTATCTGGTTAACCGTGCCAGTCATTCCAGTCGTAAATTTTCGAAAATAGTTTTCTCTTGGTCTGCAAATGGACATTTTGTATAAGAAAATTGAAATTTCATTGAACAAATTCGAGGTTTAAAAGGTTAATCGATCCGCCCGTGCCTGAATCCGTTGCTTGTTCCATGCTATTGTAAATTACCATAGGCAACACGTCTGATAATACTAAAGTATCATACCATACAGACAACTGCGCGTCCGCCAATGACAATAGCCTTCTCGATCACTGAGAGTCAGGTAGTGAATAACTTGAACCAATCCGGGGATCAGAACTGTCACTCAAATATATGACATCATAGTCAAAATACGTCACTTGCTGTTAGCTGTTGGATGTTCTGGGTCTAATTTGACTGAATGCTTTTGCTGCCTCCGAATGACATACAATTCGTACAAAGCGTCGGACTAGACTAACGTTTATGACATACTACATTGAGTCAGTCATGACGTATTGATTTAGACGTCACCCTACACGCCACTTAGTTAATCATGACGTCATATGATGGATGGATAAATTGGGAAGGTCCATTATTATACCGTAGTACAATAACAATAATGTCTGCTGATAGAATAATGTATATATGTACATATGTATAATATTATAATATTATGTATCTCCACAACTGTGTACAGTTCAGAGAATAAACCATGATAAAATGGTCCGACAGTAGCAGTCTGAATCGTATTTAATGAAGTTTCTGTTGAATATTTTGAAACTAATTTCATCATGAATGACTCGATATAGTCCGTCTTTAACGATTAATAGTTCGACGCGTTGTGCGAATTGTATGTCTTTACCATTTAATAAATATTCTGTAGAATATTTTGAAACTAAGTTGATGGACGCAATTGCTGCCATAGGCAGCAACAACTAGCGCACCGCCCAGTCAAATTAGTTTCAAAATATTTAACAGCTTACCTGTATAGTTTTCTGGAAATTGATAGTCAGGGAGTTCAAGGATCGATTTATCCCAACACGGACGATGTGTGGGTGGAGCTTAGATAGAGATGGGCGGGGCATAGCTAAAACTGAAAGGGGCATTCTCAGACCATTACAAGCATCATTTCTGTTTTGATGCTTAGGCTTACTTTGCACACTGTTGCAACCCTCGTGAGTCTAAAATGCAAGTGTATATTATCAGCGATGTTATATCAATTCAGAAAGTGTGAAAGATGAATCATGAATATGTCATTACCTCGACATGATCTAGCGTCCCTGTTCAACACATATCCCGTGCGACATCCACATGTGAAGGATCCAGGTGTATTACTACACGTGTGTCCACAACCTCCATTCAAGGTATTACACTCATTATCGTCTGAAAATAAAATATAAATACAGTATTTATCAGACAATTAATGCTTTCCATCGATGTATTATTAATAATAGACAACATGAAAAATATGGTCAGAACGTTCAATATATTGTGCGATGCAAATCATCGAAATGATACAACGCATATGGCAATGTCTTTCATATGTTATACAAGTAGTCGGTATATAAGCACTGACCAGGAATCGAACCCACAACCGACGAAAGCCTGGTGGAAGTGTTTGTGGGCTATGATGCTTGGCGCTTTCGCCGGTTGTGGGTTCTATGCCATGTCAATGTATTTGAAAATACCCAAATATCTGTAGCTTATTTCACTAGCGTACATTATTTAGCAAAACTAGTTCTACATTCGATACAATGCTCTAAATATCCATTGTAAGGTACAGCGAGTACAGTACGTATCGGAAATAATTTTAAAAACCCCCAAAAAGGTACTGTTGAATATTGTGGACTCAATGGACCTTATATCCGTCCATCATATGACACTATAATTAACAACGTGACGTGTAGAATGGCATCACAATCAATGACGTCATTATGACGTCATGAATGGCGTAGATAAGTACGTCACGAACACATAATTGAAGACGGAGTATGCGTTGTTGTACAACTTGTAGGCTATGTTTTTACTATTTAATAAATATCATGTTGAATATTTTAAAACTAAATTGAATGGGCGCTGTTGCTGCCATAGGCAGCAACAGCACCCAGTCAAATTAGTTTAAAATATTCAACAACTTACCTGCATAGTTTTCAGGAAATTATAGTCAATGCATTCGGGGAGCTTAGCTAGTGATGGGCGGGGCATAGCTAAAACCGGAAAGGTCTATTTGAAGTCCAAAATATTCAGCTGGACATTTCTTACTAACTAACATGTTTCTGTTTTTGTTTTAGAAACATGTTAGCTTATTCAGGAGCTGTAATGTACCAAACATGTTTCGATCCAATGTCAAAGTTATGCTTTTAAATTTTGTTTTTGAATGTCATTTAGACCTCGTTCAAGCACATGTACGATAATATTCTCTAGATTCAGATAATAAACCGGAAGTCATTTGACATATATTTATACTTTTGCTTAGTATGAATGCTATTGAAGATGGTCATGCGCATTCCCTTCAGCATTTGGTGGCATCTATGCTACACAGAATGGCATAACGTTGCTTTGTGCTAAAATACATTCCGTTAGAATTAGGTTACTAATATTCATTCCAAGCGACGACACAATGGACCTTTCTAGTGTGTCTATTATGTGTACGACGTCATAATCAACTACGTGACGTTTAGCATGACGTCGCAATCAAATACGATTGACGTAGATAAGTTAGTGACGAATGCCCAATTGATTACGGACTAAGCGTTTGTCTTTACTAATTAATAAACATTCTGATGAATATTTTAAAACTAATTCGACTGGGAATGCCTATGGCAGCAACAGCAACCAGTTAAATTAGTTACAAAATATTCAACACCTCGCCTGTAGCGTTTTCTGGAAATTGATATTCAGGGAGTTCAGGGGTCGATCAATCCCAACACGGGCGAAGTGTGGGTGGAGCTTAGCTAGAGATGGGCGGGGCATAGCTAAAACTGTATTCATCCATTGAGAAAAGATTATCAATTATTTACTCGCACCTTGACACGATGTTCGATCACTTTGCAAAGTATATCCAGGATTGCACGTGCACTTGAATGATCCAGGAAGGTTCTGGCATGTTTGGTCACATGGCCTAGTGGTCCGGCATTCATTCACATCTAATGAAACAGCACAAATTGAACATTTCGGAATTATATTTATTTATTTATTTATTTATTTATGATGTAAGTTTCATGCATAATAGATGCCCCATGTTCCATGACGCCGGAGTAGCAACAACCCCAGTAGTAATTTATATTGCCAACTCACTGGCTCCATTTCCTAAAAAAAAGGGAAATCCTCTTGTTGATTGTATCACCTGAAATTCACTGCTTTGATTTTTGCTTTTGAATTATTTTAATAGTTTGTTAGTCTATTTCTACCTTTACCAAGATTTCATGCAAATTTGTTTTTTAATCAATTATGTCTTAACGGGAACCAGATGTATGGAATAGTTTTCTTTGTAAATTGTTAAATTCATCTTTAAGACTCTGAGCCATTTCCACTGGGTCTGTTAAATGAGATTCCTCCATGATGGTCAAGGAGACAAGGATCATAATTTATGCCACATGGCTAGGTTCTGCTTAATCCAAAATGACTGAGTCTCCGGTGTGTATCGTTTTTTTCTTCCATGACAGAAACATGTGCTATTTTCATAAAGGTTAAGCTGTGGAACAAAGGACCTTTCCACTTTATCCATCCATCATATGACGTCATAATTATGACGGGACATGTAGAATGCCATCATAAACAATGACGTCATATGACGTCATGAATGACGTAGATAAGTACGTCACGAACGCATAATTGAAGACGGACTATGCATTGTTGTACGAATTGTATGTATTTACTATTTAATAAACATTCTGTTGAATATTTTGAAACTAATTTGACTGGGCGCTGTTGCTGCCATATGCAGAAACAGCACTCAGTCAAATTGGTTTCAAAATATTTAACAGCATATCTGTATAGTTTTCTTGAAATTGATAGTCAGGGAGCTCAGGGATCGATCGATTCCAACACGGGCGAGGTGTGGTGGAGCTTAGCTAGAGGTGGGCGGGGCTTAGTAAAAACTGGAAAGGTCCATGGCCATGATCACATGGGATACGCTTTGTGTCACATATTTAAACTGTAACTACGCAACCATCAATAGCCCTAGACAGAGTAATAAAATGGTTCCTTCTCATGACAAAACTTGCTAACTGCAGCTGAATACATACATACTCAGTTCCACTAGCACTCGCGATACACTCTTATACATAAGGCTGTAACGTAGGAAATTAAGTAAGCATTAGTAGAAGCAGTGGAGGTGGTGGTGGTAATGGTCGTTGGTGGTGGTGGTGGCGGTGGTGGCGGCGGCGGCGTGGTAGTAGTAGCAGTAGCAGCAGCAGTCGCAGCAGCGGCAGCGGCAGTAGTAGTAGTAGCAGCAGCAGCAGCAGCAGCAGCAGCAGTAGTAGGAGATACACTTTACAATGCACTGAAACTCTGAGTGGCTCAATGTTTATTGAATATATAGTTCGTGAGTCAGATATGTGTAAATATCTTCAGGTGACATCGGCTCTTGTACCCATTGTAGAACTAAGTTGGCTAAATCCTGAACACAATAACCAATCATTGCCTGTTATCATTGAGAATCACTCACCATGACATGTACGTCTATCCTGGTAAAGTGTGTATCCAGGGAAACAGGAACATGTGAATGAACCACGCGTGTTTGTACATCGCTGCGCACAACCGCCATTGTTTCGTACGCATTCGTTTATGTCTATAATAATAATAATAATAATAATAATTATAATAATAATAATAATAATTAGCAATTTTTTCGATACGGTTAAATAGCGGTGGGTATGTCTAAGATCATAGCCAATATTTTCTCGAATAATAAGGTTCCATACGGGTCCATAGCTGAATCTGACATCCGACGCGATTTCAGTTCGTGATGATAGGGAAATGGTTAAGGATTTGGAAGTTTCCGGGATTGTCTCTATGTATTCTGACAGCATGGATGTTGCAGTAGACTACAAACGAGTAGACCTATGCATGGATCTAAATTTCAGACCTGCCTACCCTCAGTCCAAGGAATTCATGAATCCATTTCCTCACTCAATCATATGACGTCATAATCAATTACGCGATGTGTATGCTGACGTCATAATAATGACGTCATGAATGATTCGATTAAGCCCGTCTTTAAGACTTAATAGTTCTACACGTTGTCGAATTGTATGTTTTTGCTATTTAAGAAACATGCTGTTGAATATTTCGAAACTAATTTGACTGGGCGCAACACCACCCAGTGAAATTAGTTTCAAAATATGCAGCCGCTTACCTGTATAGCTTTCTGGAAATTGATAGTCAGGGAGTTCAGAAATCGACCGATCCCAACATGAGTGGATGTGTGGGTGGAGCTTAGATAGCGATGGGCGGGGGGGGGGGGGGGTGGGCATAGCTGGAAAGGGCCATTAGTAGTTTCAGGGGGACAAAACATGATTTTCTGTAGCTCCACACAAACCTTGAGGAGCGAACTTTCAGTAGACTTGTGCAGTTATCAGCAATTGCATTAGAATGGACCTTTCCATTTTTAGCTATGCCCCGCCCATCACAAGCTAAGCTCCACCCACACCTCGTCGTGTTGGGATTTATCGATCCTCTAATGCCCTAGCTATCAATTTCCTGAAGCCTATACAGGGAATCTGTTGAATATTTTGTAACTAATTTGACTGGGTGATGTTGCTGCCTATTTATTATATAGTAAAAGCAAACAATTTGTACAACAACGCATAGGCCGTCTTCAAATATGCGTACTTTTCGACGTCATTCATGACGTCATTAATTGTGATGTCATTGTACACATCACGCAGTTCATTATGACGTCATATGATAGGTGGGTACTCTGGAAAGGTGAATTGCAGTAGCTGTATACGTTGGCAAACAGATGCATAACATTTATCACAGACATGGCGCAGAGTGCTGCTCTTCTGGATATTCAAATTCACTACAAACACGATGCCATCATTCAATGATATACCCTGTATTCATATAGAGATCTAACATACCATTGCACGCTTTGAGATTCCTGTCCAGCACATATCCATTAGTGCACGAGCATCGGAATGAGCCAGCTGTATTAGTACATGTCTGAGCGCAACCTCCTTTGTTAGTCGAACATTCATTTATGTCTGAAACAAATAACAACGCGAACTATCACAGATTACGAACCGTAAAACTTTCATTAAGGTTAGTTTAATTATCCCCACGTTTTAAGAAGAACGACAGGGATATTGTACTCGCCTCCGTCTGTCTGCACGTCCGTCCGTCACACTATCTCCTCCCAAACCGTTGGGTGGAATTCAACCAAATTTGGTGTGCGGGTTACCCATATGATTCCGCTTTGCAAGACGACATTTATATTTGGCTCCGCCCCCTAGGGGACGAGGCAGGGGTCAAAAGGTCAAAATCACTTGTAACGCAACTCCTCTGAATCCGTTAGACGCAGCTCAACCAAATTTGATATGTGATTTACCCATATGATTGCGGAGTACAAGAGGCCATTTACTTTTGGCACCGCCCATAGGGGGTGGTGGCGGGTCAAAAGGTCAAATTTTAACCTGCGGAAATTGATTGTAACGCATCTCCTCCGAAACCGTTGGACAGAATTCAACGAAATCTAGTATGTGAGTTACCCATATCAATGTGGAGTACATTTACATTTGGCCCAGACCCCAGGGGTTGGGTCGGGGTGGGGATCAAAGGGTCAATAAATTGATTGCAATGCAATTTCTCCGAAACCATTGGACGTAATTCAACCAAATTTAGTATGTGAGTTGCCCATATCAATGTCGAGTAGATGAGTACATTTACATTTGGCCCCGCCTCAGGGGTGTGTGGATGGGATCAAAAGGTCATGAAATTGATTGCAGTGCAACGCCTCTGACACTGTTGGACGAAATTCAACCAAATTTGGTATGTGCGTTACCCATATGATTGTGGAGTGCAAAAGGACATTTACATTTGGCTCCGTCCCCGGGGGTGGGTTGTGGGTGGGGTCAAAAGTTCAAGGCCGTGAACGTGGGGATTTGCGATGATGCGTCATCGTCCGATCATCATTATCATCATATGTGTGTCAATGTCATACATACAAATTGTTTTAAATGCTTTGAACGGCCTGTGATTTTATTTCCATATGCCTTGAACAACAACTTGCCAAACTCTTTGATTTCTCTATGGAACCTACCAGTACATCTTGATCCTCCAAATCCTCTGGCACAGTGACATTGATTAGGCCGCAGACACGTGCCTCCATTTGGACATAAACCAACTCGCAGACCAAAGCATTGAGCTATTTTAATAATAATAATAATAATAATAATAATAATAATAATAATAATAATTATTATTATTAGAAGGCACTCGAGGCAGATGCTGACTCACGCCTTTGCGCTATGTCTTAACAATGCACTTAGTGACTGCCATGACCGAGATATATGCTCCGTTAAGCTCAAACTAAAAGCAAGCATTAGAAGTCACAATATGAAGGCGTGTGCTAAATCTGGTGATTCTACCTACCCTCATGCATTCCAGAGTTATGGCCAAAAATGGGTATTTCAGTATGCACTTTGTGACCCCGTGACCTACACTCCTGGGCAAAAAAATGAGGCAAACATGATTTATCATATTGTTTATGATTACTCTTTCATGTTAATAAATACAGGTGAAATAAGTGACAATTTTATATAATATTGTATGCATTGTCTGTGTGCAGGGTACCTTTTAGTATGGGATAGCCTTTCCCTTATTTTTTTGTCTCAAAACACCCATTTGGGCAAGCTGTCTGAAAGCTTTTTGCATTGTGCTGCACCAATGCTGTTCCATTCATGCCTGACTGCTTTCCACTGCTGAATGAGCTAATTTGCATATCAAAAGCCATCTACTGAATGGATTCTTGTTCTATATTAGACCTAAATGCATACACCAAAGACAAATAGTGCGTCTCTGTGTTCAGGATTTAAAGTGAATTAACTAACCAAACTAGCAAGCTAGTTGAGTTACGATGACCGACGTGACAAGACATTAGCCGTTTCTGTAATCTCTGTGTATTACCACACTGTGCCTGAAGAGTGAAGTTGTTATTTTTGGTTCAAAATGTCTTCAAAAAAGGCTAAATTTCATGTACCTGTTGAAGTCAAAAGCCGGATCGCAGGTCTTCGTCAAGCTGGAAAGTCATATCCTGAGATTAAGAAAATTCTAACGTCTGAAGATATTCAGAGAATCGGCCACACATTTCATGTGACAGGTTCTGTTGCCGGGAAAGCAGGTCCTGGACGAGCTAAAGTGACAACATGTCGAGGTGAAAGAAGGCTGAAAATGACTGTTCTGAAGAATTGTAAGAAGACTCTCACCAAATTAGCAGACGAATTCAGAAATTCACAAAATAATGCTGTTTCAAGAAGTACAATTGCAAGGAGGCTCAAGGAAGCTGGTTTTTCATCAAAGCGGTGTGCTAAGAAACCATTGCTGTCCACAAAGAACGTTGCAGACACTTAGATTTTTGGCACTTTATCGTGACCATGATTCTCATGATTTGAGCGTGTTCTCTGGAATGATGAGTCACGTTTTGAGCGGTGTACAGATGCTCCAGAGCGCTGTCTTCATAGGTCAGGTGAAAAATATAACCCAGAATGCCTATCCACCACTGTGAAACATGGTGGAGGTGGAATTATGGTATGGAGTGTGTTTTCTGCATCTGGTGATGGCGAGCTTGTGCAATGTGAAAAGTCCATTAATGCAAAGGAGTATCAAAACATATTAGAAAAGGGGTTTCTTCCAAGCCTGAACAAGTTGTGTAGTGGAAATAAAAGACAAAAAGCTATTTTTCAACACGATAATGCCCCGACACACACAGCAAAAACGACAAAGTCATGGTTTGAACGTCATTCTCTGTCGGTGATGTTTTGGCCTGGACAGTCACCAGATCTTAACCCCATAGAGAATATATGGGCGCATATCAAGGTCAAACTGGTTGGCAGAAAATTTGGGAGCACTGACCAGTTGTGGGGAGCAGTCAGACATGAATGGAACAGCATTGATGCAGCACACTGTAAAAGGCTTTCAGACAGCTTGCTCAAACGGCTGAGATTTCTGAAGAAAAACAAGGGAAAAGCTATCCCATACTAAAAGGTTATTCACCTGTGTTTATTAACATGAAAGAGTAATCATAAAAAATATGATAAATCATGTTTGCCTCATTTCTTTCGCCCAGCAGTGTAGATATTTGATGTTTTGGCATCATGGAACTTCTAATCACCTATAATGTAAAATGATGGGCCGAATTTGGTGATTCTACCTATTTACATTCCCGATTTATGGCTAAAAATTTGTATTTTGGGATGCGTTCAGTGATCCTGTGACCTAGATATTTGAACATTTGGCCCGAAACCAAATTTTCCTTCTAGCCAAACGCAATATGAATATGTTACCGATATGGTCATTCCACCTTCTTGAATTGACGGAAGTATTAAATGACCCCGTGACCTCGACTTTTTACCTTTTGAATCCAACCTAAAAACTCTTCTAGGCACTCATAATATCATGGTATGTACCAACGTTGGTGATTCTACCTAATTACGTTCCGGACATATAGCTTAAAATGAGTATTTTGGGATGCACTTAGTGACCACGTGACCTCGATTTTTTACCCTTTGAACACAAACTAAAACACTTTCTAGCCAGTCATAATATCACTGTCCGCGCTCATTTGGTGGTTCTACCTTATCGGATTCCCGTGACATCGCTCACATAAAACCACACACGCACGGACAGACGCGCGAGAGCAATGCACTCACGCACGCACGTACGCACATACGTACGCAGACAGGCACTCACTCACGCACGTACGCACACACAGACACGCACGCACGCACGCACGCACGCACACGAGTAATACTAATGTATTCGCCAATAAGGCACATTTACCCTTCCACAGCAGCGGTGGAGGCGGCGGCGGCAGCGGCAGCAGTTCATACCGTAGGGTACAGACTTCCCTTTATATGAAGTAGTAGTAGTAGTAGTAGTAGTAGTAGTAGTAGTTGTTGTTGTTAAGGTTGTTGTTGTTGTTATTTTTTATGTTGTTGTTGTTTTTGCTGTTGTTGTTCTTGTTGTTGTAATAGTGGCGGTGGTAGTGTTAGTTATTCTGTTGGTGAGTATCAATCGTGCATTCTATGTGTATTGAAAATAGTTCACGGGGTTTTTCTTCATTGTTATGTATCGCGGAATGTATTTCTCTCGTTCTATGTTATATAGCTCACAATTACACAGAAACTGATTCTCATCCTCAACTGCATTCCATCTGGGACAAAGCCGTTCATTTCTATATATACCAATCCATCTTTGCGTAGGCCTATAAGAAAGATTGAAGTGCACCCGGGTAAAATATATATAGATATATAGCGAAGAAGCAATGGCATATTGCCAAAAATCTCTAGCCAATTCTGACGGTGGGAAATATATAATTTTATTTGTTATAACGCGCACTCTTTTTCGCCGCGCTTATTACTGATTTAATGAGCGCGTACATCGCCCCTACGCTCGCCACTTCAGAATTTAAATCGGGTGTTTTCCCTTTATTCCTCCTCATACTCTATTTTTAAACTGGCACGCGTGTTTAGCGTTATGTTAGTTGTAAATCTATCCTTTATTACCGTTCATTTGAACAGTAGTTATTAACATGTTTGCCGTGTCACCGGATTTCCAAGTTAGCGTCGATTACTCTTTGCCGGATATCCTGCCGTTAGTAGGAGCACGGTTCTCGAGTTATTAATTAAATTCACAGAGTATAATATAGCAATTTATGATGGAATAAACTTAGCTTGGAGTGGTGTGTGATAATCCAAGCACAAGTTTGTTATATTAAGCATTAATACATACCCAACCCTCTTTTGGTCTGACTGCACTGTAATTTACATATACCTACACACGCACTTCTTTCGAATAAAGGTCGGCAACGTACAGTGCGCGCGTGCATGCTTTAAATGTATTTTTCAATAATCGCATTTTAAGTAATTATATAAATTTTATATCTGTAGCTCACATGCTTAGCTTAGCTTGGCAGAGAGCTACAAAAACAAACACCATCACCGTCACTGTCTTAGTGCTGCACACTGCATAAAATAGTGTACTGTATGTTCATGAATCATATTTAATGGCCCTTTCCAGTTTTTGCTATGCCCCGCCCACCTCTAGATAAGCTCCACCCACACTTTGTCGCGCTGGGATTGATCGATCCCCGAATGCCCTAACTATTAATTTCCTGAAAACTCTCCAGGTAAACTGTTGAATATTGTGTAACTAATTTGACTGGGTGCTGTTGCTGCCTATGGCGGAAACATCGTCCAGTCAAATTAGATTCAAAATATTCAACATAATATTTATTAAATAGTAAAGACATACAATTCGTACAACAACTCATAGTCCATCTTCAAATATGCGTTCGTGACGTACTTATCGACGTTATTCATGGCGTCATTCCTTATGATGTCATTCTACACGCCGCATAGTTGACTATGACGTCATAGGATGGATTGATAAAGTGGAAATGTCTATTAAGCGGAGGAGCCCCCCCCCCCCCTTCCAATGAATTAATGCAGCACAGCTGCCACCACACAGAACAACACAATCACACTTCAGATGACAACCAAATAAAACTTCAGCGATAATGCAGTTGATGGTACACCATCAAACATCATGTGTCATTTCACCCACCCCGCACCCCAATTCCAGCTGACACGCTAACTCCTCACCTCACACAATTGTCACCCTGAAGGCAGACCTTCAAGTAGACATAGCCTCACAATCAGCAATCATGAGCAACTCACATACATAATTTGGTTGAATTCTGCCAACTTTGCCAATCTCCCCCACCACCACCCCCCCCCCCACCCTGGGTGGCATCCAACCCCTCAACTTAGTCATGGAGCCTAATGTAAACATTGTCTGACAATCGCAATCATATGAGTAACTAGCATTACAAATTTTCTTGAATTACTCCAACTTTGACTTTCTGCTCCCGCCACACACACACACCCCTCTAACTCCAAGCTGGGCACCCAAGCACCCGGTGGGTGGAGCCTAATGTAAACATTGTCTTGTAGTCCTCAAGCATATGGCTAACCCACATACCGAATTTGGTTGAATTCTACCAAAAGGGAAGATATATCGGGATGGACAGACAGATGGATGGACAGACAGATGGGGGGGGGGGCGATTGCAATATCCAAACACTGCTGTTTTTTCAAAACGTGTGGGGATAATCACGCCAGTTTTTAATGTGCATTTAAATGTCTTAATACACTGCCTTCACTTAAAGGCAATGTATCATATGGAGTGGTATACAGTCAAGCCTGTGTGAGCGGATACCTTCATATAAAGGACATCTCCATAACATATTAATCCCGGGATCAGAGGAACAAGGTAGCTGACCCTAGATGCTCTCGATGGTGGATCATTTTTGCAATGTATTCCGCTCTGCCAAATTTCAACTGATTTCTTAAAATAATTTTTTGCTTTGTTTTCCTTCTAAATTCTTAATCCTGAAACATGATATTTCAGCCCTGAAACAAAATTTGTTCCCAATTCTGAACACTGGCAGATGATATGTTGTCAATCCTGATCATTGAAACATGACATTTGACAAACTCTAAGCCATGAAAGAAAATAATTTACCAGTTCTTAATGCTGACACATGATATTTCAACACTGAAGCATGATTTCCCGCCAATTCTGAACACTGAAAGATGATATGTTGCCAATCCTGGTCATTGAAACATGGCATTTCACAAATTTCATGCCATGAGACATAAAATTTTACCAAACCTGAATGATGACAATTAGGAACTGTGAGTGAGGAAAGTTGATGTGTTGTCACTTCTAGGCACTGAGAGACACTAATTTGCCAATACTTAGTGCTGAAAACTGAATTTTCTGCCCTCAAATATGATTTGTTACCACTTCTGAAGGATGATATGTTGCCAATCCTGATCATTGGAACATGGAATCTCACAGATTCTAAGCCCTGAAAGACAATATTTTACGAATTCTTAATGCTGAAACATGATATTTCATCTCAGAAACATGATTTGTTACCACTTCTGAACACTGAAGGTTGATATGTTGCCAATCCTGATGATTAAAACATGGCATCTCACAAATTCCAATCCCTGAAAGACAATAATTTACGAATTCTTAGTGCTAAAACACGATATTTCATCCCAGAAACATGATTTGTTACCACTTCTGAACACTGAAATATGATATGTTGCCAATCCTGATCATTCAATCATAGCATTTCACAAATCTCATGCATTGAGAGATGACGTTTTACCAAACGTGAAGGATGACAATTACCAATTGTGAGTAAGGAAAGTTGACGTGTTGTCAATTCTAAGCCTTGAAAGACACTAATTTACCAATTCTTAGTGCTGAAAAATGATTTGTCTGCCCTGAAACATGATTTGTTACAACTTCTGAACACTGATGGGTGATACATTGCCAATCCTGATCATTGAAAGATGGCATCTCACAAATCTCATGCAATGAGAGATGACGTTTTACCAAACCTGAAGGATGACAATTACCAATTGTGATTAAGGAAAGTTGATGTGTTGTCAATTCTAAGCCTTGAAAGACACTAATTTACCAATTCTTAGTGCTGAAAAATGATTTGTCTGCCCTGAAACATGATTTGTTACAACTTCTGAACACTGATGGATGATACGTTGCCAATCCTGATCATTGAAAGATGGCATCTCACAAATCTCATGCCATGCGAGATGACGTTTTACCAAACCTGAAAGATGACAATTACCAATTGTTAATGAGGAAAGCTGATGTGCTGACAATTCTAAATACTGAAAGTCACTAATTTACCAATTCTTAGTGCTGACTTTTCTGCTGTGAAATATGATTTTTTACCACTTTTGAACACTGAAGGATGATATGTTGCCAATCCTGATGATTGAAACATGGCATCTCACAAATTCCAATCCCTGAAAGACAATAATTTACGAATTCTTAGTGCTAAAACATGATATTTCATCCCAGAAACATGATTTGTTACCACTTCTGAACACTAACGGATGATATGTTGCCAATTATGATCAAAGAAGCATGGCATTTCACAAATGTCATACCATGAGAGATTACCTTTTTACAAAACCAATGCTACTGAAGTGCACAATGGGCCGCAGATTGGCTGCGGTCTGGTGGTTTCATGGGCATGGGTAACGTGATAATGGCCCATTAGCATCGATGGGAAGATGGTGTATAAAGACTATATTGATTAGGGTGGGTGATCGGTTTTGAGATAATATTACTTGCATATTTTAATAGTCATGCCATCATGTCTGGATGTACGTCAATTTTTCAGGGCTGACCATTTCACGTGGTGTTAGTAATGGCCTGGTGTCACCTAAAATAGATACAAGTGCTCGTCATTGTGGTCAGTTGGCTGCTCCTTGAACCTTTCCCGAATTGTCTGCTCTGACCTGGTCAGTTCTGATAAAATGTGCTTCAGAGTTGTGTACAGTGAGTGGTAGTGAGTAGTCAAGGAGAAGAAACCTGCTTGTTGAATCGTTTAAGCGTTCATTGATGTGGCACAGCAATTCCCTCCTTCAGGATTCCCGTTCAGAGCTCAATTTTGGACCATAGGCCAGTCATTACATGCCTTCAGATTAACCATCTCTACCTAATGTACAAGTGCCTTACCATGTAATTGGGTAGAATCATCTACGATGTAACCAAACTCATTAGTGACACTGACACTCAAATATCACACAAAAAGGTCCTTGGAAAGCAGATACCTAACATCGGTGCCAGTTCCGATCCAAACAAGGCACTGTTTGCAAGTTTTCATACAAAAATGGTCTACATATAGAGGGGCATTTAGTTTTATCCCTTGATTCCTAGACTAATACAAGACTTAGTGTCCTTCTGCGTTAAATGGTTGTGCCATGGTCTGATTCCCGCTGCTGTTGTAAACTGGAACATTCGGCCAGGTCTTGAGTAGTACCCCAAAGCTCTTCCTGTAGGGTAGTGTCAGTTGGCCACGTCTGATCATGCAGTGGGATGAGGAGGGATACACTTGAAGCATGTGCTTCTGAGTTTAGTACGCCTTGTCACACTTGCACACAACCGATGTTATGACCCCACTCTTTCAGCCGGAGAGTGCAGTGTGGTGGACGTTGGCAATCTATTCTGCATTGTTGAGATGATGCAGACGTCTTTGGTGAACTTGTAATTGCTAATTCGCTCCTTGAAAGCTGATGTCCAGCTGCGTTTTACGAGGATTTGACATGTGGTGGGTACACCATCCCACTTCTTTATCCAGTGTGTCTGCACTTTCATTCACAGAGATACCACACTGTGCTGATATCCTCTTGAAGCACTGTGGCAGATTTCTTGGAAGTTCATGTACGGTTCGCTTTATGGTTTTTATCAGCATTTCGGTGGACCTTGCTGCAATGGCTTGCAGAGCAGACGGCGAGTCTGTGACGAGGACTGTTCTGACTGGTGGTTCCTCTATGGAACTTAGATGGGTAGCTGCTGCCTGGAGGGAAATCACTTCCGCTTTGAGTTTGGAACAGAAGGAACCACAGGGTACAAAGATGGTTTGAGAAGGTACTCCTGTGTGTTGGCTGGTAGACCTCACTGTCTCCATTTCCTAGAGCAGAGCCATCAATGTAAGCATGTACGTACCTTTCAGAGCCAGGGATTTGTGTGTGGCATCAATCTCTTCTTGTTTTCCAGCGAGTACAGGAGTGCTGATCCTTATCCCGACACTGAGTGGCTCTGGAGACCACCATGGTTGTCAAAATCTCATAGCGATCTGGATTAGCTGGATAACACCTACATTCTCATGGCAATCCTTCAGCTGGTGGTTCTAGCTCTGTTGTTGCAGTCAGTTCTTTATTGGAGCCTGCCACTTCATGAGACGAAGGTGATCAATGAGTCGCTTGAAATTTTCATCCTGTATCAGAAGTTCTTTCTACCGTCTGGCTTCCAGTGGTTGGATGCTGGCCGTCTTTTCCATTTCATGGATGGGAGTAATTTTCATTGCACCAAGGATGCTTCTCAGTCCAAGGTTTTGCACCTTGTCTAGTTCATCTTAGATTCAGTGTTCCAAGTGCTTGAGTCATACTCCAACATAGATTGTCTTGCATAGACTGTGCTCATGATCTTGGGGTTTAATCGTCATGTGGGTCCTGAGCTTCCCCACAACACCAAGCTTTCTGCTGGCCTTAACCTCCATCTCCTCAATATTGGGTTCCATGTCAGGCGGTAACCTAGATTGATGCCAAAATGTGGCATGGTACAGCCACCAAGCATGAGTGAGAAAATGCTGGATACGGTCTTTGACTTCATTGACTACTAGCCCCCAATCTTCTGTCCACTGTAGTAGCTTATACACTTCCTACTGTATTATATAGCCTGCTTTGGTGGATGTCCAGGTCGTCCGCCGACAAATGTTCATTATATGGTGGTATCCACTCGACCAGTACATTACCTTCAAGTGAAAGGAGTGTATCAGGGTATTTAAACGCACATTAAACACTGCCATGGTTCAAATTTGATATGCCATCTATGTGGTCGTAGACGTGCTGCATTAGTTCATGGATAGGCTCCATCACCGCTTAATCAAATAAAACCCATGAACCGGTCGGTTTTACATTGTAATATGTAAAGTGCAGCACTGAGACAGCGGCAGTGATGGTGTTTGTTTTTGTAGCTCTCACACCAGCTAAAGACATGTAAGCGACAGATATAGAATTTATATAATTGCTTAACATGTCATAATTGAAAAACACATTTAAAGCAGGCACACACACACACACACACACACACACACACACACACACACACACACACACACACACACACACACACACACACACACACACACACACACACACACACACACACACACACACACACACACACACACACACACACACACACACACACACACACACACACACACACACACACACACACACACACACACACACACACACACACACACACACACACACACACACACACACACACACACACACACACACACACACACACACACACACACACACACACACACACACACACACACACACACACACACACACACACACACACACACACACACACACACACACACACACACACACACACACACACACACACACACACACACACACACACACACACACACACACACACACACACACACACACACACACACACACACACACACACACACACACACACACACACACACACACACACACACACACACACACACACACACACACACACACACACACACACACACACACACACACACACACACACACACACACACACACACACACACACACACACACACACACACACACACACACACACACACACACACACACACACACACACACACACACACACACACACACACACACACACACACACACACACACACACACACACACACACACACACACTAAGTTGCCTACATTTATTCGAAAAAATGTATATCTTAGTATATGTAAATACATTCTAAGTTTACTTCATCATAGATTGCTATATGCCATAATTTAAAAACTAGAGCACGATGTTCCTACTAATGGCGGAATATCCGAAGGAGACGAAATAACAAGAGGAACATCAGTAGAATTTGGTTATTAGCAACAACAATTCATATATGGCTGGGCATTGTTAATCAACAATCTTTTGTTTCGCAATAATCACCAATTCAGTTGTCACTGTTCATAAATAATTGAGCTCTGTATTTGAGATGTACTAACATCGTCGTGTCGTG
>CM067371.1:113768622-113852797 GCA_034401795.1 Chaetoderma sp. LZ-2023a | reverse complement strand
GATGACAATTACCAATTGTGAGTAAGGAAAGTTGACGTGTTGTCAATTCTAAGCCTTGAAAGACACTAATTTACCAATTCTTAGTGCTGAAAAATGATTTGTCTGCCCTGAAACATGATTTGTTACAACTTCTGAACACTGATGGGTGATACATTGCCAATCCTGATCATTGAAAGATGGCATCTCACAAATCTCATGCAATGAGAGATGACGTTTTACCAAACCTGAAGGATGACAATTACCAATTGTGATTAAGGAAAGTTGATGTGTTGTCAATTCTAAGCCTTGAAAGACACTAATTTACCAATTCTTAGTGCTGAAAAATGATTTGTCTGCCCTGAAACATGATTTGTTACAACTTCTGAACACTGATGGATGATACGTTGCCAATCCTGATCATTGAAAGATGGCATCTCACAAATCTCATGCCATGCGAGATGACGTTTTACCAAACCTGAAAGATGACAATTACCAATTGTTAATGAGGAAAGCTGATGTGCTGACAATTCTAAATACTGAAAGTCACTAATTTACCAATTCTTAGTGCTGACTTTTCTGCTGTGAAATATGATTTTTTACCACTTTTGAACACTGAAGGATGATATGTTGCCAATCCTGATGATTGAAACATGGCATCTCACAAATTCCAATCCCTGAAAGACAATAATTTACGAATTCTTAGTGCTAAAACATGATATTTCATCCCAGAAACATGATTTGTTACCACTTCTGAACACTAACGGATGATATGTTGCCAATTATGATCAAAGAAGCATGGCATTTCACAAATGTCATACCATGAGAGATTACCTTTTTACAAAACCAATGCTACTGAAGTGCACAATGGGCCGCAGATTGGCTGCGGTCTGGTGGTTTCATGGGCATGGGTAACGTGATAATGGCCCATTAGCATCGATGGGAAGATGGTGTATAAAGACTATATTGATTAGGTGGGTGATCGGTTTTGAGATAATATTACTTGCATATTTTAATAGTCATGCCATCATGTCTGGATGTACGTCAATTTTTCAGGGCTGACCATTTCACGTGGTGTTAGTAATGGCCTGGTGTCACCTAAAATAGATACAAGTGCTCGTCATTGTGGTCAGTTGGCTGCTCCTTGAACCTTTCCCGAATTGTCTGCTCTGACCTGGTCAGTTCTGATAAAATGTGCTTCAGAGTTGTGTACAGTGAGTGGTAGTGAGTAGTCAAGGAGAAGAAACCTGCTTGTTGAATCGTTTAAGCGTTCATTGATGTGGCACAGCAATTCCCTCCTTCAGGATTCCCGTTCAGAGCTCAATTTTGGACCATAGGCCAGTCATTACATGCCTTCAGATTAACCATCTCTACCTAATGTACAAGTGCCTTACCATGTAATTGGGTAGAATCATCTACGATGTAACCAAACTCATTAGTGACACTGACACTCAAATATCACACAAAAAGGTCCTTGGAAAGCAGATACCTAACATCGGTGCCAGTTCCGATCCAAACAAGGCACTGTTTGCAAGTTTTCATACAAAAATGGTCTACATATAGAGGGGCATTTAGTTTTATCCCTTGATTCCTAGACTAATACAAGACTTAGTGTCCTTCTGCGTTAAATGGTTGTGCCATGGTCTGATTCCCGCTGCTGTTGTAAACTGGAACATTCGGCCAGGTCTTGAGTAGTACCCCAAAGCTCTTCCTGTAGGGTAGTGTCAGTTGGCCACGTCTGATCATGCAGTGGGATGAGGAGGGATACACTTGAAGCATGTGCTTCTGAGTTTAGTACGCCTTGTCACACTTGCACACAACCGATGTTATGACCCCACTCTTTCAGCCGGAGAGTGCAGTGTGGTGGACGTTGGCAATCTATTCTGCATTGTTGAGATGATGCAGACGTCTTTGGTGAACTTGTAATTGCTAATTCGCTCCTTGAAAGCTGATGTCCAGCTGCGTTTTACGAGGATTTGACATGTGGTGGGTACACCATCCCACTTCTTTATCCAGTGTGTCTGCACTTTCATTCACAGAGATACCACACTGTGCTGATATCCTCTTGAAGCACTGTGGCAGATTTCTTGGAAGTTCATGTACGGTTCGCTTTATGGTTTTTATCAGCATTTCGGTGGACCTTGCTGCAATGGCTTGCAGAGCAGACGGCGAGTCTGTGACGAGGACTGTTCTGACTGGTGGTTCCTCTATGGAACTTAGATGGGTAGCTGCTGCCTGGAGGGAAATCACTTCCGCTTTGAGTTTGGAACAGAAGGAACCACAGGGTACAAAGATGGTTTGAGAAGGTACTCCTGTGTGTTGGCTGGTAGACCTCACTGTCTCCATTTCCTAGAGCAGAGCCATCAATGTAAGCATGTACGTACCTTTCAGAGCCAGGGATTTGTGTGTGGCATCAATCTCTTCTTGTTTTCCAGCGAGTACAGGAGTGCTGATCCTTATCCCGACACTGAGTGGCTCTGGAGACCACCATGGTTGTCAAAATCTCATAGCGATCTGGATTAGCTGGATAACACCTACATTCTCATGGCAATCCTTCAGCTGGTGGTTCTAGCTCTGTTGTTGCAGTCAGTTCTTTATTGGAGCCTGCCACTTCATGAGACGAAGGTGATCAATGAGTCGCTTGAAATTTTCATCCTGTATCAGAAGTTCTTTCTACCGTCTGGCTTCCAGTGGTTGGATGCTGGCCGTCTTTTCCATTTCATGGATGGGAGTAATTTTCATTGCACCAAGGATGCTTCTCAGTCCAAGGTTTTGCACCTTGTCTAGTTCATCTTAGATTCAGTGTTCCAAGTGCTTGAGTCATACTCCAACATAGATTGTCTTGCATAGACTGTGCTCATGATCTTGGGGTTTAATCGTCATGTGGGTCCTGAGCTTCCCCACAACACCAAGCTTTCTGCTGGCCTTAACCTCCATCTCCTCAATATTGGGTTCCATGTCAGGCGGTAACCTAGATTGATGCCAAAATGTGGCATGGTACAGCCACCAAGCATGAGTGAGAAAATGCTGGATACGGTCTTTGACTTCATTGACTACTAGCCCCCAATCTTCTGTCCACTGTAGTAGCTTATACACTTCCTACTGTATTATATAGCCTGCTTTGGTGGATGTCCAGGTCGTCCGCCGACAAATGTTCATTATATGGTGGTATCCACTCGACCAGTACATTACCTTCAAGTGAAAGGAGTGTATCAGGGTATTTAAACGCACATTAAACACTGCCATGGTTCAAATTTGATATGCCATCTATGTGGTCGTAGACGTGCTGCATTAGTTCATGGATAGGCTCCATCACCGCTTAATCAAATAAAACCCATGAACCGGTCGGTTTTACATTGTAATATGTAAAGTGCAGCACTGAGACAGCGGCAGTGATGGTGTTTGTTTTTGTAGCTCTCACACCAGCTAAAGACATGTAAGCGACAGATATAGAATTTATATAATTGCTTAACATGTCATAATTGAAAAACACATTTAAAGCAGGCACACACACACACACACACACACACACACACACACACACACACACACACACACACACACACACACACACACACACACACACACACACACACACACACACACACACACACACACACACACACACACACACACACACACACACACACACACACACACACACACACACACACACACACACACACACACACACACACACACACACACACACACACACACACACACACACACACACACACACACACACACACACACACACACACACACACACACACACACACACACACACACACACACACACACACACACACACACACACACACACACACACACACACACACACACACACACACACACACACACACACACACACACACACACACACACACACACACACACACACACACACACACAACACACACACACACACACACACACACACACACACACACACACACACACACACACACACACACACACACACACACACACACACACACACACACACACACACACACACACACACACACACACACACACACACACACACACACACACACACACACACACACACACACACACACACACACACACACACACACACACACACACACACACACACACACACACACACACACACACACACACACACACACACACACACACACACACACACACACTAAGTTGCCTACATTTATTCGAAAAAATGTATATCTTAGTATATGTAAATACATTCTAAGTTTACTTCATCATAGATTGCTATATGCCATAATTTAAAAACTAGAGCACGATGTTCCTACTAATGGCGGAATATCCGAAGGAGACGAAATAACAAGAGGAACATCAGTAGAATTTGGTTATTAGCAACAACAATTCATATATGGCTGGGCATTGTTAATCAACAATCTTTTGTTTCGCAATAATCACCAATTCAGTTGTCACTGTTCATAAATAATTGAGCTCTGTATTTGAGATGTACTAATTCGCGTATATGAACCCTGTACACATTCCACTCTCTACCTAATGAAGCACAGTTATGTGCGAAAGCTTCTCAAAAGTAAATAAAGTTAGTGTACAAAGGTACCACCTCTAATCTTTTTTAACTTATCAAGACTAACACGACTCCCCTCTTCAGTTCTTTGTTTACAGTTTCTTGTTTTACAGTTTGTGAATGTTTCATTTGATTTTAATAAAATACCTAGATATAGATATTTATCAACTATTTAAGTTCACCCCACCCCTATATTAAAACTTAGAGAATTATTCAATTTACGCTTAGAAAAAATCCATCACCTTTGTTTTCGCAGTGTTAATTTGCAATCGACAGTCTATGCAATATTGCTGAACTGCATTTAGTGCAGTCTGAATGTCTCCTGACGAATCAGCCATTGTGACCGTATCATGTATGTATGTATGTATGTATGCATTTATATAGCGCCAATTCCAGAATTAACTTCCCAAAGGCGCTTTACAAAAGTTAAACCTAATTTAAAATAGTGAAATATGCTTTTTGGAACAAATGGGTTTTTAGAAGAGTTTTGAAAGCCTCAACATTGTTGCTGTTTTGAATGTTGGATGGAAGGTCGTTCCAAAGTTTTGGTCCAGCTATGGAGAAAGCACGCTCTCCAATGACAAGATTGGAATTGGGTACTACGCAGAGTAGCTGTTCACTCGATCTTAGTGCTCTCGGTGCTATTCGTCTAGTTATGAGTGATGATAAATACGGTGGGGCTAAGTCATGTAGGCATTTGAACACGAAAAGTGCGACCTTAAATTCGATTCGTTGTTCCACTGGCAGCCGGTGTAGCTCTTTGAGGACTGGTCGAATGTGTTCATGCACTTTTGTTCTGGTTATTAACCGGGCTGCCGTATTTTGTGCTCGTTGGAGACGTTGTAACTGCGATGATGATATGCCTGTGAGAAGAGAATTGCAATTGTCCAGCCTTGATGTAATGGTTGCGTGGACGAGGGTATTGACTGCATTATAGTCTAGCAATTTCCTAATTTTACCGATGTTGCGAGTGTTCAGAAATATAGATGGCTTTCCATAGACATAGTATTGTCAAAGACTACGCCAATATTTCTCGCATTGATACTAAAAGGAATGTTGGCGCCACCGATATGAACCGATTCAATTTCTATTTTTGGTCTCAAGTGACGGGAAGCGATCATAATTATTTCTGTCTTTTTCTCGTTGAGTTGCAAAAGGTTGTTTAACATCCAAAGTTTCACATCGCGAATACAGTCCTCCAGAATTTCCCGGGCATTCAATTGGTTGGGTGTGTGAAAAGCTAGATACAGCTGAGTATCATCGGCGTAGAAGTGATAGCTCATTCCACGTGCGTCTAGAAGTCGTCCCAGTGGTGCCGTGTTGATAGTGAATAATATAGTCCCGAGCACAGACCCCTGCGGCACACCAGAGAGCAACTCATACTGAAATGACCTAGCTTCATTTAATGTGATTGTTTGATAGCGACATGTTAAATAGGATTTGAACCAACTCAGTGATGTACCAGATATGCCCAGTTCTGCTAGTCGTGATAGCATAGTTGTATGAGCTATCGTATCGAAGGCTGCAGATAGGTCTAGGAGTGTTAATAGCACACACATACGATTGTCCATAGAACATAATATATCGTTCTGCACGCGTAGTAAAGCCGTCTCTGTGCTATGAAGCTTGCGGTAGGCACTTTGGTACAACTCACGTAGGTTATTTACTTCTAGGTGATTCTGAAGTCGTTCTGCAATCACTTTTTCTAACAGTTTTGATAGATATGTTAGATTCGATACCGGTCGGTAGTTGTTAAGAAGGTTAGAGTCCAGAGATGGGTTTTTTAGCAGTGGTATCACGTTTGCTGATTTAAAGATAGTAGGCACAGAGCCACTCTCCATGGACATATTTATCATATTTGTAATGACTGGTGCAAGGTCGGCGATACCATCTTTAACCAAGTGTGTGGGTATTGGGTCTAGAATACAGGACTTTTGTGGTGATTTCCTGATTAGTGTTGACACCTCACTGATGGAAGCTGGTCGAAACTCTATCAGAGGACATTTTGATACTGGTACATCGTTCAGAATCTGTACTGAATAATCTGGATGTCTCAAAATGTTTGCACGAATGAGTTCGATTTTTTCAGTGAAAAACTGTCCAAAATTGCCAGCTAGCTCAACTGAATTGCTGTGCTGTGGTAAGGTATTTCGTCCTTTATCTTTGTGAAGGAGCCTGTTGAAAACGGAGAACAGTTTTTTCTGGTCTGCTTTGTGTTCGGACACTAATGTTTAGTAGTAATCCTGCTTTGCTACAGTTATCATTTTGTTAACCACTTTACACTGATCAGCATATAACTGTAAATGAACGTGTAGATTCGTTTTGCGTGCAAGGCGTTCGTATTTTCGTGAAAGTCGTTTTGCTTCCTTTATCTCACTGTTGAACCATGGTGAATGTGGACGAACAACGATTGTTTTATGGTTTAGGGGAGCATATTTATCAAGAATGGCTCGTAGTTCATTGTCGTACTGGTTCACGAGTTTGGACATGTTCTCAGATGGATTCGCGCACATACTACTTGCACGTACAATATAATTATAAGACGGAGGTACAGGTTTAAGTTTTCTTCAGCCAGTTCATCAATAGAATTAAAACGAGTTATGGATTGCTCATATCGGTATCCTTCTAGATCTGTGAGAACGATTTAAAAGCGAAAGGGAAATAGGTTCTCGTACACCTACGTTACTTGTGATGATATCTGAGTTAGTTTAGCTGTGGTTGACATCAGATTTTATACATCTATACATAGCGTATACAATTTTGTAACATTTCCCCCGTCATTTTTTGTTTTAATACTTTTTTCTCCAGAGAGCGGCCTTCCACAATTTATCGAAAGCTTGTCTTCTGCACAAAGACCAGTTCTTTAATTAGATAGATACAAATAGTATTGTCTATTTCGTATCCTTTTAGATTCGTGAGAATGATTTAAAATAGAAAGGAAGATAGGTTCTCGTACACCTACGTTACTTGTGATGATATCCGAGTTAGTTTGGTTGTGGCTGACATCAGATTGTATACATCTATACATAGTGTATACAATTTTGTAACATTTTTTCCGTCATTTTTTGTTTTAAGTTTGGGTTTTTTTGGAGCGGCCCTCCACAATTTATCGAAAGCTTGTCTTCTGCACAAAGACCAGTTCGTTAATTAGATGGATACAAATAGTATTGTCTATTTCTCATGAATCCAGTTTGTGCCTCTGTTATTATTTTGTGTTTTTCTGCGTCATCTTTCAATCGTTCGTTTAACCCTTTAATGTTTAAATTTGTTGAAAAATATAAAGATAATTCCTTATTGATGGTCCATTTACAGGCCAAGAAAAGATTATTTTTGAAAATCTATCACTGGAATGACTGGCGCTGTTAAGCTCTTGGCCTGCAAATGGACATTTCTAGAAACCACTATAGAGGCCAGTTTTCGCCGGCATCGCCATGAAATGGTTAAAATAGTGGTGAACAATTTGCCTAAACGCCTTAACAGTTTGATAGTTAGATGGATCAGATGTGTTGCCCTTATTGTTGTATATTGGTATGATCTTTCCAATAAGCTATTCTTCGGGAACATTTCCACTATCGAAAATCAGATTGACTTTATATACATGTATACTCGTTATAGGTTTGGTCAGGCCTCGCTGCTTTCCCGTTCAGTAATGTATTTATTTTCTTTAGGATTTCTTCACGCGGGTCTATACACAATCTGGTATGTCAAATGTTTGGTTATCCGCTGGCTATTCGTTATCTTCATCCTCGTTTATATTTTTTAAATACTGGAATAATGTTTGGAGATCTGTTTTATCAATTTGTTGGTTTCTATTTAAATTTTCTTTAAACAGTTTTCAAAAAGGAATTAGTATTCCATTTTTGTATCTTCCTTAAATTTTCGTGAACCTGATTGCCGTTCTCTCTGAGCGTGGTTGTTAATTGTTCTTTTGTATGCTGCACCTGGCCTTTTTAAGTGTTGTTTATTGTCATCTGATTTGTTTTTACTATAGGTCTTTCTCGCCGTATGATATTCCTTGCGTCTCTTTGCACTCTTTTCCGACCCATGGTTTGTTATTTTGCTTCTTCTTGCCAAGATACTTATTCCTTCGGCCAAATGTTTGCGCCGCGGTTTCAGTAAATAGTTTGCAATTCTGTTTGCCAACTTATTTATATTTTGTTGTGTAGGGTTAGTTTGAGTGTCTACCAACAAGTCTTTGGTTTATTGCAGTTTCTCCGATTCAAGTTTGGATCGAAAGGTTTCTTTTTTGTTGCATGCCATCTACGCAGCTCTATTGTCAGGTGTAATGCACTATATATATCTGGGATCATTTGGGTCAAAATCGTTTAAGGTAAATTGTTTGATGGTGTTAAAGAAAGCCTGTCACTTCCACCCACCCACCCCCCCCCACACACACACACACACACCCCACCCCCAACCCACACCCCACACACACCCTCTCCAGTTACAATAAAACATATTAGTATTTTGTACAGAGTTGTATCATCCTCTCAGCATTTGGGTTTTTACGGCTTTCAATTGAGATGACAAGTTCTGTTAGTGCTAAAAGATCAAGACAGGGTGTATCATTTACTTTGAAATTGTCATACTTGAAGTCAGCAAACGTTTCAAAATAGTTATCAGTACCTGTCTTTGCATTAAAATCACCGGATAGACAAATCAGTTCATATTTTATTGTCAAGAGTAATTATGCCTCTTACTATGTCGTCATAAGTCAGCATATCCCTATTTTTCTATAAGCACAGGTTGAGCTCTGAGACGACATGTGGATTTATATGATGACGGGTCAATAGATATTAGGTGGAATAGTTATATTTCGCATATCTGCCATGTAGTGAATGTGTTATTTAATTGTAAACTTATCGAAAACAACCAATTCGTACAGTTGATGTAGTGACTACGCTGAGAGAGAGAGAGAGAGAGAGAGAGAGAGAGAGAGAGAGAGAGCTATTTCTAGCCAGGACCCGCTCATTCCAAGCGAGGCTTCGCCCAGTTTTGTTACACGTTGGAATCGTTTTATATAAATTGAATCATAGATCCGCAGAATCCCAATTCCAAGGTAACTATACTGGTAATCTGTTAAATTTTCTGAAACTAATTGGAATGTGTGGCGTACTTCCTACGGCTAAGATACTTATCATAAGAAGAAGCTGCCTATGGCAGCAACAGCGCCCAGGTTTTTTCGAATTTCATGACATAGAGATCTGCATTATTTTGATTGTGTCGTCAGCTAATAGGTGACATATTTAGCTATGACGTCAGATAACTGAGTCGCAGCTCGGATCACTCTACTAAGATCTATTTTATTGGTAAAACACCGAAACCAGAATTATCATGAAGAAAAGTTTCACTTCCATTCTCTCTCTAAATTATCCAGATATTGATTTACAACAGTGATATGGCTGACCTAGCTTAGAATACGCGGTATATCTATATGTGTCTCAAACGATTTCAAAACGAATACTTTTACTCTTTGTTATAAAAAGTACTCTGCTTACCTACGACGCATTGTAAGCTTCCAGAATTGTGCCATCCTGAACAGCACCGTCTTTTCGTCACAGCTCTGGTTCCTAACACACTCCTGTATGGCATAAATAACAAGACAAAAAGAGGTCAGCTTTCCACATACGATTATTGCATATGAATATCAAGGCATTCAAAGGATGAGTTGGATGCAGATTAGGGAAGATTTTTGGGAATTCACCTTTCCAGAGTATGTACCCATCATATGATGTTATAATCATCTACGCGGTGTGTAGAATGACATCATAATGAATGACGTCGATAAGTACATCACGAACGCATATTTAAAGACGGTATATGCGTTGTTGTACAAATTGTTTGCTTTTACTATTTAATAAATATTCTGTTGAATATTTTGAAACTAATTTGACTAGGTGCTGTTGCTGCCATAGGCAGCAACAACACCCAGTCAAAATAGATACAAAATATTCAACAGCTTCCCTGTATAGGTTTCAGGAAATTGATAGCTAAGGCATTCGGCGATCGATCAATCCAAACACGGCGAGGTGTGGGTGGAGCTTAGCTAGTGATGGGCGGGGCATAGCTAAAAATGGAAAGGGCCATTGTCTGAAGTTGATCCGGTATAGGCTGAGGTGGATGGGTCGACAATGTGAAAAGTACGTTGAAAGTCAATGTTCAACATTTTGCTTCATGAAGTTTCAAAATGTATGAAGAATTTTGCCTAGTAGATCTAAGGCGGTGTTGGTCATTGGCCAAGGCGTTGTTGTGTCTAACAAATGTAAGCTGTGGTTGTACATGGACCTAAGAGGGCTCACACAAGCAGCCTCTTCAGGCTGGTTCTTATGCCACGGTTTAGTAGCTAATGATGAGGGATCTCGTAGTCTAAAATACTTGCCATAGGAAACTCCTTTTTGGTCACACGATCTAACTCATTTACAACCCTAAGCATGTAACCACCAAGTCAAAATTAACACCATTTTACACACAATGACAGGGGATCACCTCAGATTGAAAATACTGTCTGGACCTTGTCACAGTAGACATACGTATGTCACAGTCACGCCTCTCTTTTTTAAACTGATGTCCCGTGACTTGAATACGTTACTTAAGTATGTCACAGTAGCACCTCTCTATTTCATCCGATCATCTCTGACTCGACAGAGTTGCTTAAGTATGTCACAGCAATACCTCTATTTCAGACAATCTGCTCTGACTTAAGTGAGTTACTTAAATATGTCACAGTAACACCTCTCTATTTCAGCCGATCATCGCTGACTTGACAGAGTTGCTTAAGTAGGGCACAGTAATACCTCTATTTAATCCAATCTGCTCTGACTTAAGTGAGTTACTTAAGTATGTCAAAGTAACACCTTTCTATTTCAGCTGATCCAACCTGACTTGAGTGAGTTACTTAAAGGTGATCACAAACGAGAATTAGAATTTAATAAAAATCGGCAAAAAATAAAAGCTCATCATATATTAACAATTGGGCAAAGTTTCATAACCTTTATGAATGTTAAAGTTTTGCTTAAACTTGTCGATTTTAACATACCATAGAATTCACGTTATGACGTCATCGTATGAATCGTCAACGACGTGGGTTCAGATTACACCACGTGCTTTCGTATTAGAGGAAGCTGGCGTCTAATAAAGTTATTAAGCCGGACATCTGCTATGATATATTTTCTAGTTTAACATATGCTATTGTTTCTCTAGCATCACATTTAATATGGTGGTGTCTGAATGAGCCATTATGGGCGTATAAATAATAAACAGCATAAGCATAGTTCCCACGATGACGTCATACCACAAAAATCATTCACGCGATGAAGTCACACCGCAATTATCATAGAAATTGAGGAAATGACTTTCCGTGGCAAGATTAGCTATTTACGAATTCGATATGCAACTACTATAGGTTATTTTAATTACACCATACAGAAGTACCATTTTGCGTGCTCTGACCTGCTCTGTTTGCGCTTCCCTCTAAAGATTCATCTAGAATTTTAACACTTTAACGGCGAGATTTGGTCAAAAAATCGAAAGACTTGCTAGCTGAATGTCCATTTGCAGGCCAAGAAAAACTTTTTTATCGAGTTCCAGTGGTATATTTTCAAAAATCTCTTGGCCTGTAACTCGACATTCCAAAAAGACCACTGAAGAGGCCTGTTTGGCCGGCTTCGGCACCAAAGTGTTAATATAAGGAACCATGTCCCCAAAACACGTCCAGTGGGTCAATACTAGGATCGTAACATTGATTGGTATATAATATACAGCCACTCCGTGCCGAGGAAGGCAACACAAACCAGAAGATTCCACAAATAATAGAAACTCGAAACACATATCTGATGGGTTGGATTTATCACAATTCCGAGGAGAAAACAATGTTTTTTGTAGTGAGTTCTGTCAATATATATATTGTTTTTATGTGAATACCATTTTAAGTTTTGTCACCCTCCAGACAAACACGATGACCCCCACCTACTGGGGGTGTGGGGGGGGGCAGAGGTTTGGGTTTCCTTAAGATAAATAGTATATAGACCATTTGCAGCAAAGAAACACGCATGTGGCCGCTAACAGTCTGCTAACAGTCTGTCGTTGTCAACACGTGTTAGTGAAGACAGTCATGTGTTTAACTTTATTTGTTTCAAACGAGGAATTAAACAGAGATCCGCAAGTATATGAAGCCAAAATTAATTACTTGGCATGTAAGCAGACGTCACAATCATAATGCCTAATGAATTTAGAATAAAAATAGCCCCGTAATGGACATTGAGTAGTCCATCAAGTGAACATCATCTTATGTCTTTGCTGAATTTACTATTTAGTAAACATTCTCTTAAATATTTTGAAATAAACGAATTAGACTGAGCGCTGAACCGCTGACATCGGCAACAACAACATCCATACAAATTATTTTCAAAATATCCAAACGCTCACCTGTATAGTTACCTTGAAATTGGGATTCTGAGAATTCAGGATTCAAAATATATAAATCGATCCCAAACATGGACGGAGCTACAAATGGGCGGGGCATGGCTAGAAATGGATCCCTCCCTTTACGGGTCAATGTGCTCATGTATGACGTCATGCCATTATAAATACATACCTGTATCGCGTACAGCGACTCAATTTCAAAAATCCACATTTAGTCGTGTACCGTTGACGCTTTGTAAACGGTTCAGAAACTGTATAGGTGCAAAAGTTGTTACCTGAAAAAAATTATTATTATTATTATTATTATTATTATTAATATTAAACCATAAGCTTATGAGTTATCAAATCACTGTTCTTGAGCTATTTCAAATGGCCAAATTCAAATTCAAAGTACACTATGTTTATATATTAGGAGTATAGTTGACCAAATGGCATTTCGCCCCATCAACTCATTCTCTGTGTGAAGATGCTACCAAGATATAGCAGAGCGCATACAATACAGTGATAAAGCTATGAGGATTTAGACGGATCAATAGAGGAATCCAGTTTTAGCTATGCCCCGCCCATCTATGGCTAAGTTCCAACCACGTTTTGCCTGTGTTGAGATCAATCGATTCCTGAACTCTCTGAACCTCAATTTCCAGAAAAAAATATACAGGTAAGCTTTTGACTATGTTGAAACTAATTTCACTTAGCGCTGTTGCTGCGATAGGCAGCAACAACGCCCAGTTATATTAGTTTCAAAATAGTCAACAGACAGTTAATTAAATAATAAAGTCATGCAATTCGTACAACTTGTCGGACTATTAAGTGTTCGGACTATATCATGGGATTCTTGACGTAGTTGATTATGACGTCAGCCTGCATGTGATGTAGTTGATTAGACGTCATATGATTGACTGAGAAACTGGAGTCCCCAAATATAAAGACCATTTAGTATCTATGATGGATGACTCATGGACGCTTTAAAATGTCTATAAAGAGACGAAAGCACACGATCATATCGATACATACAAAGTAGTAGTAGTAGTAGTAGTAGTAGTAGTAGTAGTAGTAGTAGTAGTAGTAGTAGTAGTAGCGGGGGGTATTGATCATTGACATTTAGTTGTAATCTGTGTTGTTTGTCTCAGGTAGATAAACTGTTCTGTCCTCAGGTATGTTTAATCTGTATTACCTGAACAGGTTGGTGGGTTAAAGCCCGGCCGACAAGCGCACCGATTGGGTGCCGTACATGTCCCTCCATTCAAACACCTCCCCATTGGCTGACCATGACACAAAGCTGGAAATACATAATCATATGACAGATAAGTGCATATATCATAGCTACATCATTCATACATATTCGCGGTCCCACTGTCACTGTTTTCCGTGTAGGATAATCAGCGTTGATTGCGTCTTCATGATATGCCAAAGCTTATTTTATGCTTACTTTGTTCTTTGCGTATCGGTAACCATGTATGATTATTGTATTCTACGGCTGTAGTAATTAAAACATCGTAGAGCTGAAATATGTCCTTCATCGCTTTTGACCACGGTGTCTTGTCATCGGCCAAAATCTTTAACTTCCCCAGGTCTATTCTTGACCTGAGTGTACCGAGTCCTGCTTTCTTGAGGTCACCTCGCAGCACGCTTAACAGATTTACGCAATGACGTCCTCTGTTGGCTCTATATTTGCTGGCTCCCAGTAGGGCGGATTCCAAGGCCCTCTGTGCTGGTGTGTCTTCTGGCCTCCTTGCATTAATACGTGGACAAACATGAATCACCTTTGCTGAGCGACTTTTACTGACAGCGGCGATGTATTACACATCCCGAGCAGTGCGTTGTCGAAAATTATGCTGTCTGGCCATCGGTGTCCAGTGATGGTGCGTAGGTGTTTGCGGTGGTATGCATCAAGTTTATCAAGAGCTGTCTTTGGAGCTGCCCAGCTGTTACAGTTATAGAGCATCAAGCGCATTGCGTTGTATAAACTTAGTCTTTTTGTCAGAGGCATCTTTGATCTACTAATCCATAGCTTCCAGAAGGACTGGAAAGCTATCTTGCCCATGATGCAGTGATATTCGCAGTGCTGCCGAGTGGCCCCAGGATTTTACTTTTCCTCTTCGTTCCCAGCCACGAAGTTGATCGTCATCTTCTGTAGTTGCATGCTTCGTCGATAGGTTTATGTGTATGAACTCTGTTTTCAATTTATTCGTAAAGCGATTCTCAATTTTTAGTTTGCTTTTTAGTTTGCTTGCGGCTGTAGGGATTAGTTCGCCAATGGGTTTCTGTAGCCTGAATGATATCAAACAGCGACCACGACCATGATAACGCAGCTTACTTGGGCCGATGCTGGGCCGACACCTGGCCGATACTGAAAGTACCGGCATGGTATCGCCCTAGCATCGGCCCAGTACTGCGTTATCCGGGAAGTCTATTGCATAAATTAAATTACCTATATAGGGTACCCGCCCCCGTAACCAGCCACTCGTCTTAATGGAATGTGATCTTGTGAGTTGTGACCTCATGAATCAGTTAGCATGGCGACTAATAGTCAGGGTGTATTAAATGTACATGCTATAGTGTCACTTAACTGTAATATGGGTAAGAGTGCTACAGAAAGGAAATGCTTAGCATAAGATCGCTTCCTGCGAAACCTTTATATCAAAGCATAGACGTCATAAGGGTATTGAATACTTTGCATTGTGTGTTAGTTAGTGCGTGCGTGCGTGCGAGCATGTGTGCGTGCCTGCGTGCGTGTTTGCCTGCGTGCGTGCGTGCTATCGGGTGGGATGGGTGGGTATGGGATGCTATTCAAACAACTGTTCATGGCTAGCTGTTTAAAATTGGATATAATAGCTGCCTTAAAATGCATAGACTGGTCGTCAGCATAAGATAACACCTGCCGTAACCATTTCATAATCAAGTCGTCCAAAAACGCTTTCTGCAGTGATCTTGAGGGATGTCCATTTGGAGAACAAGGGAAAACTATTTCTGAAGATCTACCACTGGAATGACTGACTCGATAACCGAGCCAGTGATTCCATTGGTAAATTGTCAGCGTTAATGGGTTAACACACACCAACCCCACCCCACCACACTCCAATCCCATTGCTGCTGCTGTTGTTGTGTCTGCTGCTGCGCTTGCTGGTGTTGGGTGAGTGGGTGGGTGGGTGGGTGGTGATAGTGGTGGTCGTGGTAGTGGTGGTGGTGATGGTGGTGGTGGTGATGATGATGATGATGGTGGTGGTGGTGATGATGATGATGATGATGATTATAGCTCACACATACCTGCATTACAATGCTTGTTATCTGCGCTAGCCCAGCCAGAGCAACACCTGTAGCAGGTACCTTGTTTGTAAGCCGTCGTTTGTCTGAAAATATTTAGAAAATTCATTCATTGATTGATCTATCGATCGATCGATCCACCCATCCATCCATCCATCCATCCATCCATCCGTCCGTCTATCCGTCCATCCATCCCCTCCCTCCCTCTCTCCCTCCCTCCCTCCATCCCTCGCTCCCCCTCCCTCCATCCCTCCATCCATTCATCCATCTATTCATTCATTCATTCATTCATTCATTCATTCATTCATTCATTCATTCATATATATGTTCGTTCGTTCGTTCGTTCGTTCGTTCAACCGCCCATCCATCTATTCATCCATCCATCCATCCATCCATCCATCCATCAATCCATCCTTCCTTCCTTACTTACTTCACACGCGCACGTGCACGCACACACACGCACACACACACTCACTCACTCGCTCGCGCATGCACGCACGCACGCACGCACGCACGCACATCCATCCATCCATCCTTTCATTCATTCAAGCGAGCATTCATAAATTCATACATCCATTGAATCATTTGTTCACTCATTCGGTTGATCAGTTGTTCATTTATGCATTTATTCACACAGTGCATTGTTCTAATCATTCAGTTGCTCATTTACTATTCGTTGACTCTCTCGTTCATTCCTCCATCAATGGCTCCAGTCATTACTTTCCTCAAACATTGCCTTTTGTCGACTTAACTTACCTGTATTTTGTACATCGCGCCCATCCCAGAAATTTACATTTAGTGGTGTAGCGCTGTCGAAGAGTGAATGATACTGAACATGTGTAAGAACACACGTGATTGCTGAAAAACAAAATAAAATCAGTATAAATACCACCATTATTATATCATGGGCTGATATAGTGCATAGGGAGTTGATGTGTCACTGGAACTTGTGAACATATATGTCTGCCATGCTCAGTACCCCAAACAACAATGTGTAATGTTGTGTTTCTGCAATCAGCAGCAATAGCCGTAGACATAGCTATAAAACATAGGTGTCTGAAAATGTAGTTACACGCCATTATTATAATTGATTTTGATATTCAAGATTCAAGATTAAAAATTATTTCCTTTCATATAATAGTCTTTACATTTACACAACAGGCAGTCAGCGAGAGAGATTGATTGATGGATCGGTCAACCATTCTGGGGAGAGCGAATTTCTTAAGTTCTTAGATTTTGTGAAAAAGTATACGGTTAGTTTTATCGACATTTAGAGATTACATGCATGCACTTTAAACCAATCAATTATGTTCTTGTGGTTACAAAAGGCGTTGACGATCTCTTCAAATTACACTAGTGGCATGTGGTAACATGCTTTGGGTAAGTCATTCATGTATAATAAAAATTGCAGACGTCCAGGAATTGATCATTGTGGAACGCCAGAGAATATGTTCCTGTATCCTGAAATGACCTTACTGAATTTTACACATTGTGTTCTGTTAGTTAAATAACTATATATCCAATTTAATCCAATGATTTTTATGCCATAGTAGTATTTGTAATACTATTGCATGATCACTATTATCGAAGGCTTTGGAGAGATCCAAGAATACACCTTAGAGTATATTCCTTTCTCTCAAGGGATGCACTTCTTTTTTCAGCATATTCATAATGGCAAGCACAGCAGTGTTTTTCTCCGAAGCCGCACTGAAATTCGTGGATTATAGAGGTTATATTTAGATACATGATAGTTCTGTTGTATTAATATCTTTCCAAAAGTTTAGAGAAAAGTGGAAGTACTGAGACTGGCCCCTAGATCGTAAAATCAGATGGGTTTTTAGATTTGAATATAGGTGTTAACATGCAGTTTTTACTCGGGATGGAAGTAAACCCTGTGATGTGATTCAGTGGCGCTATTATTTCTCTAGCACAGCTTTAAAAAAGATCGCATTTAAGGGTGCATATTCGCACCAAAATGCTTGAAAATAAAATTGTTATACTTGTATACCTTTAGAGGCATAAATGATGTACATCAATATAATAAAACTAAATAAATCTTAACATATGATGATTTCATTACATAAAGTAATATTAATTTTTGAGTGGTGAAGTTGAATTAGGGACTCGTGCCTCTAATTCAGTTTCACAACTTAAAAAATCATATTAATTTATACGTAATGAAATCATCATATGTTAAGATTTAGTTCGTGTCATTACATATAGGCTCACAGTTTAAGATTCTAAAAGTATACAATATAAACAATTTTATTTTCAGTAATTTTGCTGTGAATAGGCACCATTAACTATATTATTTTCAAGCAGGTTGGTGGGAATATGCAGCTTTAAAGTTAGCAATGCTGGTATTCTTACCCTCATAAAGCAGCTTGCTGGGCCGATGCTGGGCCGATACCTGGAAAATATCGACCCGGTATCGGCCCAGTAATCTGCGTTATCTGGGTAGTTTGGTTTATTTTCATTAAGATTTTATAAATGTCTCCATTATCAGTAGGGTTTAGGAACATTGAGAATTGCTAGTTGCCTTTCAGCTAGGCTTTCACATTTATTCCAGGACTGGAATATATATTTAAAGATAAATTTGACCAAATATTAATAAAGTATTCATTAAATTTTCCCGCTATTTTTTATTTGTGAGTTATAATTTGTATTATTATAAATGAACCGTGACGTTTCTGAACTGCTTATTTGTACCTTGCCTCTAGCTCACATGTGAACTTTAGCTACGAACACATGCCCACGCACACACCGCACACGCGCGCATATGGGCACACATGAACTCTCTCGCGCACACACGTACGTGCACACGCACATATACGCACACGCACGAATGAGTAACATACGTGTTAAGTGTTCTAATTTTGTCTTATAAACGAGATCAGCTGAGAAAATACAACATAATTTCTCTTTGAGGTGTGACATGTACACTTGGACTTATAATATATATATATATATATATATATATATATATATATATATATATATATATATATATATATATATATATATATATATATATAAATATATATATATATATATATATATATATATATATATATATATATATATATATATATATATAAATATATATATATATATATATATATATATATATATATATATATATATATATATATATATGCTGCACGCTGCGTCACGGGGAACATATATAGGTTTCCAGTCCTTCTGGAAGCTTTGGATTCGTAGATCAAAGATGCCGTTTACTAAAGGACTATGTCTATACAACGCAACCTGCGTATCCTTGATGATGTATAACTGTAACAGCTGGGCAGCTCCAAAGGCATCTCTCGACAAACTCGATGCCTGCCACCACAAACACCTACACACCATCACTGGACACCGATGGCCAGACAACATAATTTCCAATGATACACTATACAAAATGTGCAATACATCGCCGCTGTCCGTAAAAGTCACCCAGCCAAGAGGGTCCATGTTTGGCCATGTGCTAAGGATGCCAGAAAACACACCAGCGCACAGAGCCCTGAGATTCGCCATACTGGGAGACAGCAAACACAAAGCAAGGAGAGGACGTTATTGCATAAATCTGTTAAGCGCGCTACAATGCGACCTAAAAAGGCAGGCCGCAGTACAGTCAAATCAAGAATGGACCTGAGGAAACTAAAGATGTTGGCTAAAGACAAGACACAGTAGGCAAAAGCGAACAGGGACTGCTTACAGGTGCAGAATGTTTCTACTACTACAGCCGCAGAATACAGTAATCATACATACTATTAAGCGTTAAAGACGGACTATCTCGAATCATTCCTGACGTCATGATTATGACGTCAGCATACACGTAACTTAATTGATTATGACGTCATATGGTGGATGGATAAACTGGAATGGTGAATTGCTTCTTAACCGTGACAAGAGGTGTATGTGCTATCCCCATCTAGATGCTGAGAGAGAAGCCTATTTCCATATGGACCATTCACTAATATTTACAACAACTAAACGATGTTAATAAATAAATAAATATATATATATATGGAATCCACACCTTTGACTAGCGGTCACTCTCTTACGGGAGACACAAGATGGGTATTCTTTAAGTCACGTGATCGTATGACCACCACTCGCTATAACATCTAGCATCTATTGGTTCCAATTGCCAGTCCATATAACACGCCAGTGAAGCGACTCATAGTAAAGTAGTTATGTGTCTTTAGTAAGAAAGATGAATTGATCCGCGGAGTGTATGCTGTAGCTTGGGATAACTGTGTGTACTGCGCGTGATAAAGAGGTACAGGTAAACGCTACTGATGTCTTTGTAGCGGCACAATGGCGCATCCTGAATACACCTGGCCGGCTTACTGCGCAGTAATCTGCTGCCTCTATGAAACAGGACGCAGGATGAACAAACCGGATCAAAGCTCATGTATTGACGACACAATTTAAACAACCTCGGGGAAGAAAGCATAATGTCTACATCACTCGAAGCTAAATTAGATCGTTTTCGTGTGGCAAAATTGTAAACTTGCGGATGCGAAACTTTAATATGCTTTCGAAACATTATTGCTTCAAATTGTAATGACATTCCTAGAAGCGCGTATCTAGTGCGGTGGTAGTGAAGTAGTAGTGGTGGTGGTGGCGGTGGTGGTGGGTTTGTTTGAATGAATGAATGAATGACTTTATTCTCCAACTCTACAGAGTTACGTGAGAGGTACAGTAGTGTAATTACAGATGCCATATTATTATTATTATTATTATTATTATTATTATTATTATTATTATTATTATTATTATTGTTAGGCACCACCACTTGAAAATGAAAAAGATGTTGGTGAACGATAAACACCCTTGGAGGCGAAATAAAAATATTGTTTATCAGCCAGAATGCAGAATAGCTTCTCAGAGGATATCATTTCATTTTAACATTGCTCCAACCTCACCACACGCCCCAACCCCCACCCCACCTCCACCCCAGCTACCGCAACCACATCACCACCACCATTGCGACGGGACAACAGACACCAGCCTCCGCCACCCGCCTATATTCTTGCTGAAAAGGGTCAAATACAAAGGAACGTGTGCGATGTGCGACAGTCGCGGTTTACCCCTTTCACTATCATATCAGCCAAAGACGGCTTCTGCAGTTTTCTCGAGAAATGTCCACATGCAGACCAAGAGAAGAGTATCTTTGGCAGTTTACCACTGGAATGACAGGCTCGATAATGGATCAGTGGTAAATTTTCAAAAATAATCTCTTGGTCTGCAAATGGACATTTTCTATGAGAAAATTGAAATTTTCTTGAACAAATTCGAGGGTTAAAAGGTTAAGTCAGAAATGTCAACAAATTTGACAGGCGGGCCTGTAGATAGATAGGTAGGTAGTAATATGGTTAAGGCGCTGGCTCAGAATTTTCAAAAAATTGAAAATATTTTTTATTTATTTTATTGCCTGAGATTTGTTATTTTTGTTTTCTAGAGGCGAGATGGCCTTATAAATATTGGACAACTTTAAGATGATGATGTTTATCCAGTTAATTTCGATTTTACCAATATGTCACGTAGATTTGGATTTTTCCTAAATGCTATTACTGGGCGCAAATTGAGAGGCTGTCTTAGATTATTCTGTAATTTATGATATTCATCTTTCAAAATTTCGGCAATTTCTACATTTTTTCGATTATATGTCAGAGTGAATGGAATTATTTCACGCTGATCAGCAAGACCGGGGTCCACATTTATGCCCCTCGGCCATTCTGTTTCTAATTGCTTAATCCAAAATGATTCTCTAAGTTTCCTTTGTTTATCAGTTTCGTCAGTGGTATTTGAGAGAGGTGGTTGTTCAATGGGTATAATTTCGAAGTCCCGAGCGACTGAATGGCCAGGAAGGTTAAAGTGTTCAGCGACATGCGTGTCTTTTTCATGTCTAATATCGCAAAGGTGTCTAGTAGCTCGCCATCTTAATGGGCATTTGGTTTCACCGACATATTGCTTTTGGCACAATTTACAAGATATTACATAAATGACGTTTTCGGAATCGCAATCTAAATTAGACTGAATTTGAAATTTGTTTTTGTTCTGAAAGCTCATAAACGTTTTTTGATTTGGAAGAAGTAGGTCTAATTTACACCTTTTCTTTCCACATTTCCGTGATTCTCCTGCGCCTGTGATTGGACGATTGTGACGAATCTTGGTAGGCCTGTGATCCGCAGCATTATCAGGGATAGTTTCCAAATCCTGTAAAGTATCAGACTTAATTTTGCGCAAAAATCTAGATGAATAGCCTCTCGGCTTGAGGGCCTTGAATAAGAGAGAGCATGCAGATTCAAAGTTTTTTCTATCACTCGAATTTCTATGAAAACGGATGATTTGTGATTTTACAATTCCTTTAAAGGTATGAGGTGGATGGAAGGATTTCTTGTGAAGTAGTTGATGAGAATCTGTGGGCTTAAAATATACTTTATAATCAAGGTGTCCCGTTGTGTCATACATTACACCTTTGTATAGCGTTAAATCTAAAAAGTCTACGGACATTTGGTCAATGTTGGCTTTTAGCTTGATATTCGGGTCATGATTGTTCAAAATGGTGAAAAATTCATTAAATTCTTCCTTTGTATGATGCCAAATAATGAAAATATCATCGAGGTACCTGCGATAAAAGAGAGGCTGTTTCGGACATTTGCTAAGCGCATCCTCCTCCCACTCTGCTACATAGATGTTGGCAAAACTCGGACTGAAACGCTTACCCATTGCGCAGCCGCAAATTTGTTGGTATGTTTCACCCGCGAATTCAAAATCATTGCCCTTTAAGCTTAGCTCTAAGAGAGCTAATATTTCGCCAGTGGGCCTATTGTTATCAGGGTATTTTTCAAACGCTTTACGGACAGAATTCAAACCCTTTTCGATGTCAATGTTTGTGTACATTGCATCGATGTCGAGCCTAATTAAAAATGAATTTGGAGGTATCGAGATCTCAGAGACCTGCGACAGAAAGTCGTCAGTATTTTTCAAGAAGCTAAAATGTCTATTCGCAATTGGTTGTAGGTGATAATCAATGATTTCACTGATCCTATAGGATTCAGAACCACAATCCGATATAATAGGTCGTCCTGGTGGTATCATAGGATCTGACCAAGAATCAATAGCCTTATGAATTTTGGGTAACAGATAAAATGTACGTGGTTTTGAGTCTCGTTTCGCAACGAGGTATTTAAACTGTTTCTGCGTTAAACTCTTGTTATCAACCATATTTTGGAGAATTTCATTAAAATTGTCGCAGTTATTTTGCCAGAGTGGTTCGTCTAATTTTTGGTAATGTTTTGGATTACTGAGTCGACGATGTGCTTCACGAATGTAGTTGTCTTTAAGCATTATTACTGCAGCAGATCCCTTATCAGCAGGTTTAATGACAATGTCATTGTTTTTACGCAATCCTGTTAAGGCTTGACGTTCCTCATATGACAAATTTTTATGATTTTTCGGAAATTCGACATTTTCAATACGTTCTTTTACAATTTTTATACTGTCGGGGATCGCTGGATCGACTAATTTTGAGTCTGGTGCCCAGCCAGTTCTTTCAACGAATGGCAGAATATTACTTTTCGAGTTTCGAAAAAAGTCGGCTAATTTGACACGGTGGGAAAATTCAAGAACTTCCATTGAGCCATTATCTAAAAGTGCATCTATGCCTAATTTGGGCCTAGGAGTTGGTACAAATGTTAGGCCACGATTGAGTATTGATTTTTCTGCTTCAGTTAATGTAGCGCCAGTGAGATTAACAATATCACTACCTAGCCCGATACCGGGGTGGTTAGTACCCTGACCCTCGGTTAGTTTAAATTAAGAAAGGTTAACCAGCTATAATACAATGCATTAGCAGTTTTTTCACTCCAATGGATATTATCCTGGACTACTTCAAAATCAGAAATTGGTAGACTAGGGATGACAGAGACCTTTATACGCAGGGATTCTACAGATGAATTGATAAATGCTAAGGTCCTTTTCTGCTTTGCAGTTAGATGTTGAGAGTAGTTCAGTTTAGTGAAATAAACCTTTGCATCTGGAAATTTTGAACGAATGGTACTGAATAGGAGTTGGACTCGTTGGGCAGTTACAGACATAGGTTCATCCTTATCATTTATGCCAATGTTTATGATGATTTTCTCTGGCTGATAGGAGTCCATGTATTTTTTGACAATAGTCCTAGCATGGCACAATTTTGCCCCTGGATAGCAAGCTATCTGGGTGTCTGAATGGGGTTTCACATTTATACGGCTTAGATTGGAGGAGCCAAGGATCAAGATTTTTTTCGTCAAGACAGGGAGTCGCCATTCATGTTTGTGGTCTACCTCATACCGAAATTTCCAGAAAGAATTAGCTTCTAAGTGTGTAGTTTTCTTGAGTTTATTTTGATGATTGATGCTGTTTCTACACGGTGTAGGGGTGAAATTTGGTTGAGGTAGTTTGGCCACTGGCACTGGGGTACTGACACCCTTTTGAGTCAAAGGTGTTGATCTGGTCCTTAGACCAGATTTTCTGTCATCCTTTGCTCTCTGTGGAAGGGGAGGTAATTCATCTGAAGACAGTGGAGGCGGGGTGTCTGGTAGTGGTATCTTACTAGGATCCACAGGAGTTGATTTGGTCCTTGGACCAGATTTCTGATTAGCATCGACTCTCCGTGGAAGGGGAGGGAACTCCTCTGGAGACAAGGGTGGTGGGGAGTCAGGTAGAGGAATCTGAAGAGGGTCCACAGGAGAGTCTAATAGGAATATCGGTGATGGCCGAGTATCCGTTCTCTTCACTGGTGGGGGGCTATCGGTCGGTGACCTGAGCCGTTTCCTGAGTTCTGAAGGTGGTGGAATGACTGGTACGGTCTGGGATGACCTTGCAGTAGGGGTGGTAACTTGGCAATTTTGTGCTTTCTGTTGAAAGTGTGGGTCGAAAGGCCTAATAAATTGATAGAATGCTTCGATTGATTTGACGTGAAGTTTTTTGCCATAGTTGGCTTTTGCCCATCTAATGGCAGTTGATTTTGCCTTACCTAAATTAAGGTTTGGCGCGGTCTGAGCTATGATAATTTCGGACATGATGGTGCCTAAACTGAAATTGTAATGGTCTATCATAGCTCGAATGATGGAATTTGCCCAAACAAAGTTAACTTTCTTGATGTCACTTACTACCTCTATATTTGGCATAGCTGGCTTAATGAAACGGCAGAGTTCGCTCACCTTCCTGCTCAGACCGGTTGGCAGGGTGTTGGAGCCCAAATTGCTGGTTAGGACACCTATGTGGTGAAAACATTGTATTATCATATAATAGCACTTGACTAGTCGAGCCTGGGGAGGAGACGGACTGCTGTCCTCATGGTTGACATTCCGTCTCTTGCCCTTGCTCGTTCTAGCCATGGTGATATTATGCTCTAATAAATGATCAAAAACCAACAAATTTAGCAACAACTGGGCCAGTCAACAAATCTAAGCAAGGGAGATAATCAAGCTCTAACCAACAATTGTCTAGTTTAAATTAAAGGGCTGATCTAAAAATTAAAACCTGAAATTTGAGTGATGAATAATTACATCTACAAGCCTACATAGAACCACAAGCCTACTAAGTTTACAAGCCTACACAATTTAACTATACCTGAAATGGAAGATGAAGGATTATTAGCATTTTAATATTTAAACATACAACAAATACAATAATAGCAATTAATATATAACTCACAATTTTATGATACCGTCGTGCTTGGCTGACCGGTTTCGGTTAAGAATAACCTTCTTCAGAGCCTTGAGAACAAATCTGTCCTTCCATCATAATTCCTGTCTATTTATTAGGGTGGCTGGCTTTAGGGGATTGTCTTCGAAAATTACTCAATTGCTTTGAAGTTAGCTAACTTATTTTCAATAAAGATTCAGGCCACCATAGGTGCTAGATTCAATTGTGTTATGCCCTTTGCTATTGATTGAGCTCTAGGGTTTCCGAGTGAGGTTTGGGTGTCACTCGCTTGATTGAGAAGTCATTGATCAAAGGATCAAACCTAGGCCATTAATTCAGTGAATTGTTTTCTATTCTTCAAAGGCGCCAGATTGGTATTGTTTTCAATGTTTGATTTATTCAGCTAGAACTAAGCTTTAAACTGGGAATGATTTTGTCAATTTTATTAAGAATTTCTTTTTTAATTTTAATACTGAAAATTCTTTAAAAACTAATTTTGAGTATTGTGCTGCTGAATGTATTTTGTTGTTTCTCACAGCAATAAAACTTTCAGTAAACCTAATTTCAAAATCTTTCCCCAAACTGGGGAAAATTGGAGGGAAGGACGGGAAAGAGGAGAGGGAATGAAGGGCTGAAAGAAGGAGGAGTGGAGTGAAGGAAGGAGGAGTCTGATCCATCAATCGATTCACCCATCCACCCATCCATCCAGAACCATCCATCAGTCAGACATTCCATTCATCCAGACCCTCCATCCATCCATCCCTCTATCCATCCATCAAGACCATCTGTCCTTCCATCCATCCATTCATCCATCCATACCACCCATTCACCCACCCATACCACCCACCCATCCATCCAGAACCATCCATACATCCAGATCCTACATCCATCCCTCCATCCATCCATTCAGACCACCTGCCCTTCCATCCTTCCATCCTTCCTTCCATCCATCCATCCATCCTTCCATCCACCAACCCACCCACCCACCCACCCACCCACCCACCCACCCACCCACCCACCCACCCACCCACCCATCAATCCATCCATCCATCCATCCATCTTTCCATCCCTAACCATCCATCCATCAGTCAGACCATCCATCCATCCAGATCCTCTATTCCCACATCCATCCATCCAGATCCTCTATTCCCACATCCATCCATCCAGACCACCTGTCCTTCCATCCATCACTCCATCCATTCATCCATCCATCCAGCCACCCACCCACCCAGCCACCCACCCATCCATCCAGAACCATCCATACCATCCATCCATCCAGCAGTCAGACCATCCATCCATCCAGATCCTCCATCCATCTCTCCATCCATCCATCCAGACCACCTGTCCTTCCATCCATCCATCCATCCATCCATCCCATCCCATCCAACTCCCAATTACAAAACCACAATTTGAGAAGACAGACCATATTGATTGATGAGTGGAATGACAGATTTGCCCGACGGTATAGATAGGTGCACATAATTAGTTGGTTAGTAAGTCAATAAAATAATAGAACTGGCACTGGCTGGTAGGTAGTAATATGGTTAAGGCGCTGGCTCAGAATTTTCAAAAAATTGAAAATATTTTTTATTTATTTTATTGCCTGAGATTTGTTATTTTTGTTTTCTAGAGGCGAGATGGCCTTATAAATATTGGACAACTTTAAGATGATGATGTTTATCCAGTTAATTTCGATTTTACCAATATGTCACGTAGATTTGGATTTTTCCTAAATGCTATTACTGGGCGCAAATTGAGAGGCTGTCTTAGATTATTCTGTAATTTATGATATTCATCTTTCAAAATTTCGGCAATTTCTACATTTTTTCGATTATATGTCAGAGTGAATGGAATTATTTCACGCTGATCAGCAAGACCGGGGTCCACATTTATGCCCCTCGGCCATTCTGTTTCTAATTGCTTAATCCAAAATGATTCTCTAAGTTTCCTTTGTTTATCAGTTTCGTCAGTGGTATTTGAGAGAGGTGGTTGTTCAATGGGTATAATTTCGAAGTCCCGAGCGACTGAATGGCCAGGAAGGTTAAAGTGTTCAGCGACATGCGTGTCTTTTTCATGTCTAATATCGCAAAGGTGTCTAGTAGCTCGCCATCTTAATGGGCATTTGGTTTCACCGACATATTGCTTTTGGCACAATTTACAAGATATTACATAAATGACGTTTTCGGAATCGCAATCTAAATTAGACTGAATTTGAAATTTGTTTTTGTTCTGAAAGCTCATAAACGTTTTTTGATTTGGAAGAAGTAGGTCTAATTTACACCTTTTCTTTCCACATTTCCGTGATTCTCCTGCGCCTGTGATTGGACGATTGTGACGAATCTTGGTAGGCCTGTGATCCGCAGCATTATCAGGGATAGTTTCCAAATCCTGTAAAGTATCAGACTTAATTTTGCGCAAAAATCTAGATGAATAGCCTCTCGGCTTGAGGGCCTTGAATAAGAGAGAGCATGCAGATTCAAAGTTTTTTCTATCACTCGAATTTCTATGAAAACGGATGATTTGTGATTTTACAATTCCTTTAAAGGTATGAGGTGGATGGAAGGATTTCTTGTGAAGTAGTTGATGAGAATCTGTGGGCTTAAAATATACTTTATAATCAAGGTGTCCCGTTGTGTCATACATTACACCTTTGTATAGCGTTAAATCTAAAAAGTCTACGGACATTTGGTCAATGTTGGCTTTTAGCTTGATATTCGGGTCATGATTGTTCAAAATGGTGAAAAATTCATTAAATTCTTCCTTTGTATGATGCCAAATAATGAAAATATCATCGAGGTACCTGCGATAAAAGAGAGGCTGTTTCGGACATTTGCTAAGCGCATCCTCCTCCCACTCTGCTACATAGATGTTGGCAAAACTCGGACTGAAACGCTTACCCATTGCGCAGCCGCAAATTTGTTGGTATGTTTCACCCGCGAATTCAAAATCATTGCCCTTTAAGCTTAGCTCTAAGGTAGGTAGGTAGGTAGGTAGGTAGGTATGTAGGTAGGTAGGTAGGTAGGTAGGTAGGTAGGCAGGCAGGCAGGCACTAGCTGTTACCCGCAATTTAAAAAGACATACTTGATTATTATTATTAATGACGGCTCTATCGGCACGAAGCTGGCTGGAGAAATAACAAAATCAATCCAGTCTTCATTCAGCGTGATATGCATTTTATCTTTGACCGTATGTCTAGTGATATAAACTAATGTGTAATGTTACCCGCGAATACGCCTTCCAGAGTACGTGTGGATTTTTAATAAGATATTTTATTATGAATATTAAAAAAACGTAAAATAAATTAAATCTTCTTTTGCTTTTATCTTTGTCATCAAAAAACGACGACATAGCAAAGTTTTTTTAATAAGACAATGGAAGGAGCTCGCCTGGCCTGTTCCAGAAACACCCATATTGACAACGGCGTTACATTAATGGGATGAAGTAGCAAATTAATGCCGACCTTTGAAGTCAGAGGGCCGCCTAAAGCTGGTTTTCCATGCAAGCAGTTTGAGCCGGCCGGCTAGCCGCCTAGCGGCTAGCCGGCCGGCTGGTTCTATTTCCATGCACGCGATTTTCAAACAACTGCCGCCTAGCGGTTCTGTCGAATGTTAGCGGATTTTCATGATTTTTCCATGCATAGGCCTATTACAAGTTCATATCTATGTATTAATTGTTTGCTTCTCTAATTAAATTGCATTTAATGTTGTATTTGAATTTGTATTCTTCAATGATTTTTCATACATTAGCGTGATAATTTCTGAAGCGCATTGAATCATGTCAACATTAGAAGAGGAAGAGTGTTTGTTGCTGCAACTAGTAAGGAAAAGGAAATGCTTGAGCAGAATGGCGCTTTCATTGCTGCTTAGACGAAGACAGCTGATGGGAATCAAAAGAAAACATAGGTTTTGGGTGCATGACATTATTAAGAGACGACCACAGCAAGGTTCCTATGGTAATTTGGTGAGGGAACTTGAATGCGACAGAGAGAAGTTTCGTGAATATTTTCTAATGTCAGCTGAGAAACTTGAGTTTGTCTTGGCATTTGTTGGACCAATCATCAGCAAGCAAACACGCATCCGAGAACCCATTTCTGCCAAGCAAAGACTTTGTATATCGATAAGGTACGAGCTTTAATATAAAATAGTTAAAATTAAATATATAATCTTTCAAAATATTCACAATTATTAATAGTATTAAAGTCAGTTGGTAGCTCAATGATTTACCCTTGACGGCAACTGGCAAATAGATAATGATCATGTAGGAAATTGTTGCATTGTGAAATTGAATGAATAAATGCAGATTTCGCATTGGAAGTGGGAGCTCAATCTGGTTAAATATCGTAAGGATAACAAACACAAGACATATGTTTAATGATAACACATATTTAATGAGCTTGAGATATAATCAGCAACGTATTGTGTTGGCCGTTGCTGCTGCTGCGGCCGAGGTGGCTGCTGTTGTTGCGGCGGTAGCTGTTGGCGATGCTGCTGGGACAACGGTGGCTGTTGCTGCGATGGCGGTGGCTGCTGCTGCTGTTGTTGTTGCTGCTGCGACGGCGGTGGCTGCTGCTGCTGTTGTTGTTGCTGCTGCGACGGCGGTGGCTGCTGCTGCTGTTGTTGTTGCTGCTGCGACGGCGGTTGCTGCTGCTGCTGTTGTTGTTGCTGCTGCGACGGCGGTGGCGGCTGCTGCTGTTGTTGTTTTTGCTGCGACCACGGTGACTGTTGCTGCTGCTGTGAATGTAGCAATGGGTATGGCTGTTGTGATTGCGTCAGTAATCCATCATTATTCCGTGAGTACTGCGGTTGGAAATATGTATCCGGTGTGCGCGTTGGTGCGAATGGTGTGTTGAACGTGCCGCTGCCAGCCCGCTCCATCCTTCTTGCACGAGAGTACAGTCCCCACACATCTTCCTCCATCCACTGCTGGGTACCAGGTGACATCATCTTCATACGCATAGAAATCATTAAATAAAAGTCATCCTCTTTGGCATTTTGGCGTCCCAGTGTGTGTGTGTGTGTGTGTGTGTGTGTGTGTGTGTGTGTGTGTGTGTGTGTGTGTGTGTGTGTGTGTGTGTGTGTGTGTGTGTGTGTGTGTGTGTGTGTGTGTGTGTGTGTGTGTGTGTGTGTGTGTGTGTGTGTGTGTGTGTGTGTGTGTGTGTGTGTGTGTGTGTGTGTGTGTGTGTGTGTGTGTGTGTGTGTGTGTGTGTGTGTGTGTGTGTGTGTGTGTGGGTGGGGGGGGGGGGGGGTCTTCTGCATGTGTGCTCCATAAAAGAATTGGTTGATATGGAATTTGGTAGCACACAACCAATAGTTGCAATTAGAGTTTTATATTACCTGTCATTCCTTGTACGTTGAGTTTTTTAGAAATCTTCTTCCAGCAATTCCTGAGCCAAATAATATCTTTATATGACGGAAGGCCTTGATCATATATACCAGGATTCTCTCGAACTAATTCAATCAACAATTACATCTGTGTGTCGGTAAGTTTTGGTTCAGACATAGTTTTTTCTATCATTAAGCAATAACTAGCCTACAGCAATGATTGAATATGTGGCTGGCAGTGTACCAACGTGTATGCCACTATGTAATTACTCAATTGACTTAATTACCTGCCTGTTACATTTTGCACGTGCAAAGCATACTTGAAGCAAGACCGCGTGCATGAGGAAATTCTGTTTAGATGTTCAGAAACATGCATCAGCAGAGCAAAGCGACATTAAAAGTAGGGGGTATTCCAAGAATGACGTAATTTTATGGATTTCCCTACCGGTTGAGCCGCTAGCGGTTTGAGAAAAATCGAGCAGTGATCAATTTTCTTAGCCGGCCGGCTCGAGCCGTCCGGCTCAACCGGCTACATGGAAATGGTATCATTGGAAAACAACTGAATCGATTTTAAATCGCCTACCGGCTAGCCGGCCGGCTAGAACCGCTCTCATGGAAAAGCACACTAAAGCTCGCAAAATATAAACGAAATACAGCAAAGTCCAAGGGTTTCTGTGCAGAGGTATCTTATGGCATTCGCAGAACATGACCAAATATAGATTATCTGTTCGGCCACGTTCACTGACAGGGGGGGCGCTGTATTGCATATAACGCGGTGCTGTACTATAATGTCCGCTCAGAATTGTCGGGTTTAGTAGTTTTGTGGCTAGAGCCAACCGTGATCCACGGAACCACAGTTTCCAAAAGCACCGGAAGGCAATGTTTCCCGCGCAGCGACGCCAGAGGACCTGCAAATTAGTGAACCAAGGCTTTTGTTCACCACCCCCCCCCCACCCCCATTCGTCCCACCCTACCCCAACCCCCACCAGCCGCACCCCACGCAGCGGGATGATTTTATCACGGACCTCGTCTGTCGCTGATAGGTATATATGGGCTAACTCTGTTTTGGCTTCGTTCGTGAAGAGATTTACATATCTTGTTGCGCTTCTCAAAACACGAGACATTTCTGTAACACGTGACAAAGGTGTATAAACCTAATAACATGATGAACGTTCCAAAGGTTTAGCTATCAAAGGAACTGCTATTGTTTCCTAAAAAACAAGCCTTCGTTTACAAAATGTCAAAGAACATATCGTTCTATAAAAACATAAACATCAGTCTCGCAATGTGCTGAACTATGACGCCGGTATCTGCCAAATTTCACTATAAATTATATTGGACGCGGCGTAACCACGTGGTACATAGGCCAGTCTATTCTGAATCTAGGTCTTTACCATATATTAGAGTACGGTAGGTACTCGAAGCTACCCCTTACCGACGTGCAGTGACTAGATTGGCTACTCTTGGACGACCACTGGCGTTTTTCCTCTTATCTAGTTACCCAAGTAGATACTATGGTAACCGCTTAAAGTCTGACCCATTTACTATGGGAAGATGATTATGTCTTGGCTTCTGATTGGATTGTGAAAGATTTGCTTCACGATCCATGATGCATAAGTAGCCCGCATGTCGATTTCGTGAAACATTTGAACATTCTCTGACTTGCTGCATTATTGCACGCATCATTTCAACTCCCGTTGGCTTTCTGCAGTGCCATAATCATTCCTATATAGAGTGACATGCTGCAGGCCTGTAGCATCCATCTCAACAAACAGTGACTTTCAGAAGGACTGTAACATCAATCTCAACAAACAGTGACTTTCAGAAGGCCTGTAACATCCATCTCAACAAACAGTGATTTGCAGAAGGCCCGTAACATCCATTTCAACATACATCGACTACACATGACAGACAGGGAATTGTTGCTCGGAACATTTCAGTATTTGCAGTCATGTAACCAACCAATTTTAACACACAGTGATTTCGCACGCGCACGCACGCAGGTACGTACGTACGCACGCACGCACGCGCAAACGCACAAACTCACGCACATGTGCACAAACGTACCCACGCATGCTCGCACGTACGTAACTGAACGGCATACTCCGACAATTCAGCAGGATCATTTTTAATAATTAACTAATTTTATCTTACTGATAATAGTATTAGATAAGAATATTGCTTAATTTAATTATACTTACCCTGTAGGTAATAACGCTTGAACATAAACTTTAACCTGAGTGAGAATCACACATACCACGAGACAAGAGAGTACTGCAGACTTCATCTTGTCACAAACAAAAACTTAGCTTTCTCATATCAAATAGGCACCAGGTATGATGATATTTATTTATATATAACACATTAAGAGGTCGTGAGATGCTATTTCCTCTGATGCGGAACCACCGTGTCCTATGAACCGGACTTAAAGCAAGCAGATTAACGCTTAGTACTCGGGTGTCAATATTTTTAATTTTCAATTTAAATTAAAAGATTACCTGGTGTTCATTTTTCAACAAATTTGGTGGAAGATGTTGCTGCAATTTTTTTAATGTACATCAGTTTCTTTGCTACCAACAAGGTATAAAGATAGAATATTAACACGCAGAGTGGTAACGGCTATTAAAATATATATTTGTCTCCTTGCGTGGGAAAACCCGATACATGCATGAGAGAATTAGAAGGATGTACCTATGGGGTGAGGGTGGATGGTGTATAGATTGCATTTGCTCCAACAGCGCACCTTTATGGCAGCCTAATGTGTGTGTTGATTTCTTTAATAACCCTGACCAGGATGCGGGGCCACTATAGTATCATCCGTTAAGTAGGAGTGTCCGTTATATGTATATAATATACTTTAATAATTCCTTTTAGTTTGAACTTCAGAAAACTAAATATGAAACATACTGAATATAATGACGCAATATTGTCTGGTTGTCATTTATCCACAGCAAAATGTTACTAATACAACTACTAGAGCTTAATGAGTTTATCCGATCTATTACTCAAGTATATGACATCATAATCAATTACGTCACTTGTAGGCTGACAAAATACTACCATGAAGCGTGAAATGTCCACCATGTGTTATGATTTACTTTTTTATAAAACAGTCCGTTTAATATTTAGAAACTGATTTGACCGTGCGTTGTTTCTGCCATAAGCAGCAACAGCATCCAATCAAATTGAAAATATCCAACAGCTTACCTGTAGGCATATACGTACTTTGAAAATGGGATTCTGATAACTCAGTGTTCAAAGTATATAAATCAATTCCAGCACACTCATAGCACTGGCGGAGCTTAGCTGGAGATGGACTGACCTTAGCTAGAGATGGGCTGAGCTTAGCTAGAAATGGACGGGGCATAACGAGGTATGGATCCCTATATTAACCATCGTATGTCCGATGTGGAATCAGATATGTCTATTGTTACATCGTGTACCAGGTATGGAATCAGATATGTCTATTGTTACATCGTATACCAGGTATGGAATCAGATATGTCTATTGTTACATCGTATGCACCGGGTGCGGAAACAGATATGCCTATTGTTGAACCGTATGTGCCAGGTATGGAAGCAGATATGCCTATTGTTACATTGTATACCGGCTGGTATGCCATCAGATAGGTCTATTCGTGCATAGTATGCACCAGGTGCGGGAATCAGATAGGTTAATTATTACATTGTATACCAGGTGTGAAATAAGATATGTCTATTGTTACATCGTATACCAGGTGTGGAATCTGATATGTCTATTGTTACATCATATACCAAGTGTGGAAGCTGATATCTCTATTGCTACATCGTATACCAGGTATGGAATCAAACAGGTCAATTGTTACATTGTATACCAGGTATGGTTTAAGATAGGTCAATTGTTATATTGTATACCATGTATGGAATCAGATATGTCTATTGTTGCATCGTATGTACCAGGTGTGGAATCAGATAAGTATATTGTTGCCTCTGTGTTTAAAGGTTATGGATGTAGCCATTATCTGGCTGTCATGCTCTGCTTGCCTCAGCTATGTCATTGTATGGTGTATTCAAGTCAGATGTTTATCATGATTGATTCTCTAGAACAGAGGAGCTTGTACCTCCCACAATAAGATCTTTTACTAACTAAATAACTAAATCATTCACCACGCGATCGAGCTATAGAAGGACCCATTTCTTTTGCTTAACCCTTAGCACACTGATGTTAAATTGTCTGTCTTTTACGGTGTCAATTGCAAAGACCAAATTTGTTGAAAATTAAACGCCAGTTCATCTTTTACTTAATTGGAAAATTTAAAATTTGGACATCAGAGTGGCAAGGGTTAACACCGCCCAATGTGTACACGTGTTTGAATCGAGTTTACCTCTTTGAACGCTGAATTCCCATGATCCCAATTTCCAGATAACTATAAAGATAAGCTGTTGAATTTTATAAAACTAATATGACTTAAAGCAGTTCTTCATGCCTATGCCCAAAACATCTCCCATTCAAATTACTTTCAAAATATTCAACAGAATGTTTGAATGTCTATTCAACAAAACATGCAAGTTAAACTGAGATTTCTACGTCACTTTGATTGTGGCGTCAGCTAACGAGTGACGTATATGATTACGACGGCAGATGCGTTGGTGGCAGATCGGATCCCTCCATTGGCATGTCTATACCTATTTAATGGATTCCATTTTCGGTCTTGTACAGCACAGGTATGATCGAAAGTACGATAGCTAAGAAAATAGAATGGATATTAATTAAGGAGGATATAACTGATAGAACTATAAATTTAAAATACGGAACCATGTCCATAAAAGGCCATTCCAGAAAAATAACACATCTGTGTGAACGAGTAGGAATTTGTTTGAGACGTTGTTATTAATGTGTTTAATAATTAGTATACAAGTACTAATAATACACCAGGATCATTATATTACACAAAAAAACCTGCGGACTTTATCAGGATATTCTTGGTAACGGCCAGACGCTTCATTTTTAAATCTCGATGGTAATATTAGGTATCTTCAAGCCAAATGTGTCGTCGAAATTTCATTCCGATCGTATTTGTTTTTCTGACTCGTTAAACTGCTTCTTAGATTATGCTCTAACGATGAGTTAAATTGAGTAGTTAAAACAAAGAAAGAAACTATGTATAGGAGCGTAAGCACCAATAAAGAATCAGTAACGTGTGTTAAACGACCGACCTACCAATTTGAAATCATAAGCCAGTGAATTAATCTGTTTCGAATTTCATTTGCCAAATCTGTCCTTTCTTAGCCTAACTAATAACATATCAATCTAATCCATTATGATCCTTCTTAGCTGGACCGTATAGCTAATAACCAAATAAGAGATGACTAACAGGACAGATAAGAAATACAACATTAATAGATAGATAGATAGATAGAACTAAATGGGCCATCGTGGTTCAGCAGTAACCAGGCACCGACCTATCCACCTAAAATTATTAGCCAGTGTATTATTCAATTCAAATCAATTGAATTTAATTCAATTTATTCAACATCTAAAATGTATATTGCATTGCCTTATATAAACGAATACGTGTAAACATATAGATTGCATTACATGCTTATATTTATTCATCACTATACTGAAGAAACGTAAAGTTGAAGGGAACTGCACGAAGTTTAATATGAGCTGCATTCACCTAGTGTACTTTTTATATGTTAAGCTATATATGCCTGGCTGGCCAGTTCCACCTACTGACAGACACGTATATGGCAGACAACATGCAGCCATGTTCAGTCAGCCAGGCATACAATTATTTATTTTCAGACTGATTGAGGTATGACTGGATTTTAATTATTATAGTTTTAAGTAATCAGAGGTACATAAATTACATGCTATTTATTAGTGTGGCAATTTTTTCCTACGTCGTATACGGAATGGAAAAAGTCTTTATATTTCCTTTGTATTTATACAATTTGATACCTGACAGAGAAAAGTGGCTGCTGACAGAGATACATAGCAATATGAGTTCACTGTACTGGGCAAGTGCTATATATAAAACATAGTGTATTATATAGCTAGAAAAAACTATTGAAAGGTAATCAGATCACATCACAACAATTGCCAGGATAATACTTAATTTCTATAGGTTCGGGTTGAACAGTCGGCCATCTACCCCATAGACCGTAAATGTGTCCTAGATTCAATCCGTCTATTCTGAGTAAAATATGCAGATACCTCATACTCGCAAACAAAAGAATCGCGTACTGGTAGTTTGAATTCGAATGAAAGTGATGTCTTAAGATACGGAGCTTTATGATGGAACACTTATTTAGATATATTATCCGAACGGTAAATAACAAATGCTTCATTCGCCTTTGTAAGGCCTGGCCGAATGAAACGTGAACTTGAACTAGGTATGTAGAGCGCGATAAAACGGTACAACGCCTCCATGGCCTGAGGGCGTACTCTTTATTAATTTATCTTTCATCCTAAAAAAATTTTGGCCATTAAAACTCAGTTATAGTAAATGTCATTACCTATACATCAGCCTTGCTCGTTCTCTGGCATATATAGACTTATGGCAGTACATTTCTAATAATAATAATATTAATAATAATAATAATAATAATAATAATAATAATAATAATAATAATAATAATAATAGTACATTTGTAATGCGCTAGATCCATGCGATTGCATGCTCTAAGCGCTGACAACAAGAGAGAAATTTAGCATACAGCTTACGGGAAAGCTTCTTTAAACAAGAATGTTTTCAAGTTAGTTTTAAATACGGATAAAGTCGGGGCAGATTTAATATGAGTTGGGAGATTATTCCACTGAGTGGCGGCCACGAATGAAAAGGCTTTATGGCCATAGGTTTTAGTGTTTACTCTGGGAATCTTCATGAGATTTTGTTCAGAAGATCTGAGGGTTCGTGTAGGTGTGTAACTCTCTAGCAATTCAGATAGGTACGTTGGTGCAGTTTCGGAGACACATTGATATGCTAAACTTAGGATTTTGAAACGGATTCTGTATTCTAGTGGGAGCCAGTGTAAATCTTGAAGAATGGGGCTAATGTGGTCATACTTATTTCTCAGTGATACAATTCGCGCAGCTGTGTTCTGAACTGCCTGAAGCTTGTTAATGGGTATTTTATACAGGCTATATGTCATGAAGATGTGATGGATGGTACGAATAAATAGATTCGCGACAGTTGCGTAAGAATACCCGCTCAGTCGCAGCGGTTACTGAAGACCAGAGCATCGGGGATGGGTGGGAGGGGGTTGTGAGTCCTGTGAACTTTCCTTTAATAGAAAATTGAGAGTGTGAGCGCCGGTAATTCCTAAAGGAAGGGTAGAAGAGATAGGGGTTGTCAATCACCATTAATAATGACTATTACGTTCCATAGCTTGTTGCAGTAATATAATGCACTTAGATTTTATGTTAAATAACGTAAAAATCTGTTTTTGTAAGTGATATGTTGTTAATTTCGCCGTCTAAATGCAAGTATATATTTAAGTGTACGTTTGTTTCTCTGTATCTTAGTTAACATCTGTTTGTTGCGGTCTCAATATTAAAAAAGGATTCTATGTCGTTATAATAAATATTAAATCTCATAACAATTCCTGACCATTGAAGGGTTCATAGATAGAAGTAGCTTTTTGGGCGCTTTGCAGCGGCGTTGACGCAGAAGTGGTTGCGCCCTTTTACTAAATTAGGTCTGTAATAAGAATAATAATAATAATAATAATAATAATAATAATAATAATAATAATAATGATGTTGATACTTGACAATGATAATAATAATATTAATGGTATTATGTAGGCTAAACCGCCGTTTAGATATGTAAACACACCGCAATCTCCATTCTATTATGAATAGTTAAAAGTTTATCACCATTTTTATGGTTTTGGGCAGCCATATTGGATTTCTCAAGTATCTGATAAACTCATTGCCTTATACCTGGTCTTAATATGTTACTAGGCTCCATAAAATTGGGAGGGGGGGGGGCGGGATGTGCAGACACCGAAATTGCTAGTCTAGTATAATTAGGTAACAACTTATTTATGGACCTCTTATGGTTTTGGCGGATATCTTGGACGCTATCTTGAGAATGATAACTTTCGGATGGTTTAGATTGTGGCATACTTTTAGTATGTTCTTTAGTTCGCCAAACCCTAACAAGAAAGTTGAAAAACCTTTTGGAGTGATTTTGGGGGTTCTTTTCATATATTGGCCTGGCTACACCGGAAACAGGAATTAGTGACAGACTGATAATGCATGCTCATAAGTGACTGCTCCGAATGGTGTCTGCCCATTTTACCTGGAGGGAGATCATACCATCCAGGTGGGACAGAAAATCGTAATCTGAGCATGAGTCAACCTTGCAGAAATGGATGTAGAAATTACCCTTGTGGAGCCTAATAATAACCTTATGAGACAGTTCCAGCTGACCAGCTCATATTCCATCATGAGTTTGCAGCATGCTCGCAGACGTTTCCACATTCTCAATATTATTGATGGACTAAGACATCTAGTAGTAGAGTCGGAATTAAAATGATACCACCTCCCTCAACTGGCAGCTGATCGGCGATCCGTGGCCCCCACCACCCTCTTAATCCCTGGGGACTTAGGGATTTTGAGACATATGGTTGGTGCTTGCCTTTCATTCCGGTCCTGATCGGTACCACGAGGATGAAGTGATTTAATCCCAGTCGGAATTAAAATGATACCACCGACCTCAGCCGGCCGCCGTTCGGCGATCCGTGGCCCCCACCGCCCTGTCAAACCCTGGGGCGTTCGTGGTCGAGATAGGAGCTGCTGACATGGAAGGCCGTGGCGAAAATAAAACTCCCGTGCAGACCCCACTGTCCGGGAGAACCTCCTCAGGATACCGGCCAGTGGGCGGCCTCTCTCTATTCTGTGTAGGCTCAGACAAACACATAGTCTTCTTCTTTTCGTTCGCTGATCATACCCCCAGTCCTGTAAGTGACTATTGACATGATCATAAGCGTTAAGTGCGTGGATCCATGGTTTATTAGAGTGCACCGTGCGGCCTGGAACCTCCGTCTTCAGCACTCGAGGTTTCTGTCAGGGTTACCTCACCCTTACCTCCTTTAGTCGCCTCGTACGACACGCAGAGGATACGGAAGGTGTATTCTAAGCCCCACCTACAGGGCAATCTTTCACAACGTGTTCTTATATAACATATCTATACAGATCTATATAAAGCAGAGCGTCACGCTATGCTGTATCATCTGAGGCGGAACCACACCGAGAATGACCAAGACATAAGGCAAATAAATTCACTGTGATACATGTCGTAGTCTCTGCCAGAGTCGCATCGGCATGATGGGACCACCCATAGTGTCTTCCATCTACCTTGACAACGCTCACCTGGTAGGAGGCTAAGTGCTTAGCATTTGCACCACGACAGACTCTGCCATGTTCACATGTTACGCAGAGAATCTGGTGCTGAGCAGGTGTCTCCAGCAGACAACCACGTCCTATCCTCTCCACACCATAGAAGTGGCAGACAGACTCGATCTCTTCACATGGGTGAAAGCGGTCGTAAATCTTTCTCCGCAAGGGGTCGACCCAAGAATTGTACTTGGGGGCATCCCGGAAGTGGGCCCACTTAACATCCAATATCATGGCAGTCTCAGCGCCCTGTGCCACTGATGTAGACGCCAGCACGAGCAGTATGATGAGAATCATGGCTATACATGAAGAGTTAAACTGAACAGAGTGAACCCCTCGAGAAATATCTGTGCCAGAGCGTGTGCAATGAGGGGTTCACGGAATTCGAACTACGGGCAGGTGTCGAGAAGCCTGTGGCAGTTCCACTCTTAACCCTCCTCGAGAACACACACGTGAATCCGGCTGCCATGCAGGATAGGCTGTTCCTCAAGGTGTACACTGATCAGCTCGCAGATGCGACGATGAATGCTCCAAGACTTTATGTCTGCCATGACGAGAATGACCAGGAACTGAAGCAAACGGGTTCCAAACAGCGGATCGTGCATGTGGAGCGAGAACACCAGCAGGTCCAAGCCACAGCTAACCAACGGGTAGAGCTGACATTGCATCGTGGTGCATCGGACTGTGTCGCTGTTGCGATCCTGGTTCAGAAGGGAGGAGCCATCCAGCATGTGGATAAGCTAGACGACTTCAAGCTTGTGGTTGCTGGGACCAATGTTCTTGTGACGTACGCGAGCAGGCTGATTGCCAACTCTACAGACAGAAAACTAAGTCATATGCACTCCTGCGACTAACCAGTGGAAGCGATGACCTCGATTTGGCACTCGAGGGCCGTCACCACCTCGGGGACAGGAACATCCCACCTAATCAGGGCAATCGGCTCAGCTTCAACATCATAGCTGGGACTCGCTCATTAGGTGTGATGGTACTTTACTTTGGCTATGCTAAGGTATGCATGTCGAACACATCAGGTATTCAGCTTGAGCGTGCGTAGAGCACAACTCCTGTCGTCACAGCTGCAGCTGCCACCACTACTATAAGCTCTGCTGTCTTCTGACCTGTCGATGCTTCATAGTCGAGCGTTGGCTCAGATACAGCCTCGTAGTACTCATCGAGACTTTCATCTGCCTCTTTGATGCTCTGGTTGGCCTGAGCTCGGAGTTGTCGTCGGCGTTCCTCCCTCTGGCGCATATGCTCGAGTGCTTTGCTGTATTCAAACTTCTCCTTAGACAGCTTCTCCATCGCCTGGTTATGACGCTCACGCTCGACCTCTGCTGCCTTCTTGTCGGCGAAGCTGAGTCCCCAGTTCACTAAGGCAAACACGCCCGCATTCAAGATTGCAGATGCCATGCTATAGTCTACAGTTTAAAGCTACTATATAGCTGTCCCCAGCGATGGATATGTATGAACCAGAGGCTTATGAAGATCCAGTCGAGGATATAGATGACGAGGACTATGAGGAGGACTATGATGAGGAGGATTATAATGCAGACTACGAGGTCAGTGGTGAGTATGATGATGTAGAGCCTGAATCCCGCAAGCTAGTACACAGAGCGAAAGGAATCTATCGCACTTACGTAAAAGGTTCTATCGGGCCACTAGCAGCACTTGGGGCTCTGATCGCTCTGTTCCCAATGAAGGCTGGCGAGACTGTCCGCAAGATCGCCAACAATGCTCTCCATGGTGTGGAGAAGATTTCTGAAGCCATACAAGCCATCGCCTCAGGAGTAGGTACGTTCTGCAGCGTCACAGGCCCTTGGCTACCATACGTTGCCATAGCACTCGCGGCCATCTGGGCCACCGAACATTTAAGCCATGCTATACAAGGATGGCGTCTCTGTACGACCTGGTCAAGATACTTAGCTTCCGAGGGTTAATCAATAAACTACCGTTCGGTGAGGATCCAGCACAAACTAGACGCCGGTGTACGGAGGTGTTTGAGGAGGTCTTCAGTAATAGTCGAATGAATGATGGCCGTCTGTTCATCTGTTTAGAGTTCGCCCAGGCTGTGCATGACAGGACGGGAGTGGATGTCAGTGATAAAATCACCCAGACCATGCATGACAGGATGGGAGTGGACGTCAGTGATGAAATCAACCGTCTTTCTTGAGGAACTCTACTATCAGCCTGGTGGATATTACTGTGAGCCCCCTCAACTACTCAAGGCTGCACGTCGCAAGGGCCACAACTTCACAATGGAGACAGTTAGCCAGTGGCTCAGCCGCCAGGCAATGTGGCAGATATGCAGACGTATTACCTACAAGTATGCCCTCACCATCGTCGATGTCGCCCAGCAGGTACAAGGCTGCAGCACCGCTCACAGACAAGTCAGCTGGCCAGGTGGCCCAGGCTTTCCAGGGTGTCTACGAGGCTTCGGAAAATCCCCTCCAGTGGCCGGAATTCTTGCAGGTGGATGAGGGTAAGGAGTTCAGAGGTGAGACTGCAGCCCTCATGCAAAAACACGGTGTGGCAGTTAGGCGATGCGAGGTAGGGCATCACCGTGCTCAGGATATCGTTGAGCAGTGGAATCGGACACTGGCAGAGAGACTGTTCCCACACCAATACGCCCAGGAAATGGCCGTGCTGAGTGAAGGTTCTAGAGTATGGGTGAGAGGGCTGCCTGCTGTGGTGGAGAGATCCAATGCCGAGGTTACTAGGCTAATCGGGAAGAAGCCCGTGGAGGCTATCAGACACTATGCTGTTGCCAGTCACAGCTCTAGAGGAGCGAACAAGGGAGAGGAGTGCCTACCACCTGATACTCTGGTTCGGTACCTGTATGAGCCTGGTGAGCTGGAAGGTGGTCCACGGCATGCAACAGATCCTAACTGGTCGATAGATGTTCACAGGCTTGACAGGTATGTGGAGGCGGAGGGGCGGCCTACACTGTACCACCTGGCACGCCAGCACGGAGTGCCTGGTCGACCATTTGTCATAAAAGAGCTTCAGCTAGTCCCTGCAGACACACAGCTACCACCCCCTAGGGTGACATGATACTCGATGGGCTCGGTATGGACACCATCTGGCAGCACATGGCGCTTATCATAGTAAGCGGAGAGTCCGAGTTTTTCCTGCTCATACGTCACCATACCCTGGTTGCGCATGCGTAGCCCTCAGTTTTTAGCTCTGTCCACCCCGCCATGTAGGGTGCTGTAGAACCTCTGCCAAGAGATCTCATTCTGCCGCTTTGACATTCCCTTAGTCGCGCACTTACGTGCAGCTGTGCTCTCCACATAGTAGCATTTGGAGCAGAGAGCGATACCACGAGAGCCTTCGAACTCGCGCTTGAACAGTCCCGGAGTCTGTCCAGACCATTTGTCCCAAGCTAGCCAGTCCCGCTTATGAGCCTGGTACTCTGCTCGCATCTCAGGGCGAATGACATCGTCGAGGTTGGAGCCTGCTATAGCGATATACGCAGAGTCAGTGTCCATCTGCAGGTACTCAATGCTGTCACGAGCTATGTAGCGATTGAGGAAGTTGTAGTAGAACTCCAGCATTCGCAGCTTCGCGAGTTCATAAACGGCTATCCCCACCTGGAAAGGCCTTCGAATAGTGATTCTCAGCTTGTGACTCTGGAGCTCGTATGACTCACTGATCTCCTCGAGATCGTCGAACCATGCACTACGCAGGGCCTTGTCTATCGCATGTTCATCCTTCATGAAGCTGGTGTTGCTATGGTGCTCTTGAGCTCGATGAGCTTGCTGTAAGCACTGTTGCCGAGGAGTTTGAAGCGATCTGCCAAGAGCGGCTGGCCTCCGTAACATTCTCCACAAACCACTCGAATGGGTGTTTGGCCTCATAGTCTATGGTGCGGTATACAGCAGTGATCTCCAGGCCGTGGGTTATATACCACTTGAGTGTCGGTGTGTACAGCAGCCGCTTCTTACCAGAGAGGGCACAGACCAGCTTCTGGGTGGTGGTACGCTTCCGCCCTGTTCGCCCTAGATATGCCAGCATCTCAGACGAGATTGCCTCTACCGGGATCTAGCGCTTATAGAAGAGCTGGGGCATTTCCTCGAACTTTGCCCACAGAGCCTTAGGGAACTCTATATCCACCTCAGCAAATCCAAACCAGTGGTCTGCTAGAAGCTCCTCCTTAAAGCTGGATACACCACTGGCACCGGACCAATGGCGCACTGTCTCCTTACCACAGGGCATCTCTTTGGCCATCATTGAGAGGTACAGAGCATTTGCGTCATAGCCGAGTAGACGTTGGCAGACATGCTCACTCTGGCGGATGTGTGTCACACCTGCCTTGTGGTATCCGGTGAACACGATGCTGGGCCCTCCAACAACCGCGTCCTTCAGCATCTCGTAGGCCTCCTTGCCCGGAGAGTAGAGTCTAACATCCGGCATGTGCTGAGCGGTTCCACGTAGGAGGTACTGCGGTGACACACCTGGGAGAGACACCGCATCTTTGAGGATGTCTATTTCTCGTTCTGTGTAGAACTCCCGCATCCGCTCTAGGGCTTCGATGAATGGACTAATGTCCAGGTTGTCCGCATTCCATGCTAGCTGAATGTCTGGTTACATTGTTCCCACTCTGATTGCGTCCAGAGGTAGCCACCCTTGAGCTTAGATGTCCATGCTGAGTAGTCAGGAAGCCCTGGATAGTTGAGCTTCTCGTGTGTGTCAAACCATTCATATGGGAACCAGCTCTTCTGCTGTGTACACCCGTAAGCTTTGACCAATACCTCGTATGAGACTCCTGGGCGGAGGTAGTTCAGCACATCGAGAAACCGTAGCTCAGGTGTTATGAGGAACATGGTCTGACTAGCCTTCTTGGCGACTTTCACTGTACCTATACTGTCAGTCAGCTCATCGACAACGTACTTCTTGATGAGGTTCAGGTCATACCGCCCAGAGTTGAACCCCAGTACAGACACTTGGTCACACCTCTCGTTGATCAGTCAGGGAGCTTGGCCAGGTCTATTAGTATGTACTGTGCCCTAACCCTTGTCTGGATTAGATATGCTCACCATTGGATCTCCAGCATGAACTCTCTGATCAGTTCTTTGGGGTCACGCTTGCAGAGGTGAGTGGGCTCACTCGTGGCGCCCTCTAAGGAGCAGCCAACTGACACAGAGATAGGTATGCGAGTACTCTCGATCGTGAGAGTCTCAGTAGGAGGAGTCTTGATACTATCTAGGAGTTCTTCGAAGTCATAAACTATGAAGTGTGGGTATGGGACAATCCGAACTCGTTTAGGGATGCTTGGACAGCGTTTTAAACAGCACTCCCACTGTACCACAAGAATGCATCCAGACGCTCTCAGCTTCTCCTCTCTCAGGACTGTCTTGCGGTATCTTTGTTCAGCATCCTCACCTCGCTGGTGTTGTGGACACCCGTGCCAGACACAGCCATGGAACTGGTAAACGGTCTTGGTGGTCAGATCATAACCATCTACGGGAGCACACTCGATCCAACGCTCGACACCGTGCCCACACTCTACATGGTGTATGTGTACGCCTCTGTTTCTCGACTCATACTCGATCCAACGAGTAGCCACTGAACTGGATGGTTGGGGTGGATAGAAGGCTTTCTCATACGCAGACTGTGGCGCCTCAACCTTCTCGGCAGGACACACGATAGTTGTTTTGCCGCCTGTACAGTGAGCAGCGTGGTATTGAAGATTGCATGCCTGTGTAAACCTCTGCTGACAGTGACTGCAGACTAGTGTATGTGCCAGCTTGGAGATGTTCTTGATGTAGAAGGCGTGGTGGTCCCACACTCTGATGGTCATGGTGTCATGGTAGTGAGCCGCTTGCCTGATCAAGTGCCAGGTGCCCTCTTCGGTTGGTTCATACACGCGAATCCCGATCTTGGGGAAGATCTCTACCTTGTCCAGCTGATCCAGCGAGGTCTTGCGGACATCAGGTACTGTCTTGCCGTAGAACTGTGTGGCAAGCTCTCGTGCAGGAGCTGTACTTCTTTCAGCTCTCGCTCCTCGGTGGACTGCTAGACATCTCCAGAGACACATGTTGTCCCTGTGGGTGTCGAGGGCAGTCATACTCGTCTTCTGTCGTAGCCAGTCTGGGAGGGGGTCTGTCCCAAGCAGAGGTTGGTGGTCGATGACAGCCCTGACCTCAATGTTGATTGATCGAAGGAAAGCCCACTTGGTGTTGGGTCGATCGATATTGTCTGTGTCGAGGCGGCCTTGCTCTCTTGTGGCCACCCAGTCCTGAGCTGCTCCTATCGTGTTCAGCCACGGGCTACCTGGAGCACTCATGTGGAAGAGCATCACCCTAACGTCTTCGAGATGACGGATGCGATAAGTATGGGTGTAGCGGAGGTAGAAGGCGTTCTGTACTGTCTCCTGGATCTTTTGCATGATCTGGCCTGTGTGGTCTCCTTCTAGACCTCTGAAGAATGTCCAGCGTACTGACCGGCAACCTCTATCCTCTGTCTCCCTTTTGCCGAGACGGTGGTCAAGAAAGTGTTCGGCTTCTCGCCTCATGCTCTGGTCTAAGGGTTCAGACCTCGGCCCCTCATCATTTGCTTAGTGATCCTGCGTAGGGGAGGTAAGCGCTCCAGTGGATGGTCTGCCATCCGCCTCGCTACAGTCTTGGCTCGCAAGCTAGCAGTCACCTCCTTGTCCACCTGACGAAGCTCACAGAGCCGCTGCACTTTCTTGTGGGGATTCAAAGGATCATCCTTGGTAAGCGCTGAAAACCTTCCCGTCTTCATTGCTCGGGAGAGATGCTTCTGCGACCCCTCAGTATGGGCCTGTCCGATCATCTGGAGCAGGTCGGCTTTCTTGGCCTTAGAGGCTACTCTAAGGCCGAATTGCTTTGTAACCTCGCGAAGCTGTGCAACAGTAATCATGGTGTATATCACTGTGGATGCCTGTCTCTAAATGGACGTTCAGACCCTATTATGTGTGGTTGATCACAAGGCGATGTGGGTGGTCTGTCGATGTGATAGTGGATGCTTGTCTCTAAATGGGCGTCAGATGTGCGACGGGTATGGGCCGTCCCCAGGTATGGGACGTTGGCTCTAAATGTGTGTCAGATGTGTGATGGCTAGGGGCCATCCCAGCTAGGCTGGGTATGGGACGACCATGCATTCCAAGCATGCCCCCTGGATAGGATAGTATGCGTGTATAAAGCCCTATGATAGAGGTATGGCTAAGCCGTAAGAACACGTAGCACGCATGCGCATGCGTCCCTGGCAACACGTGCCAGTATTGTGGGAGAGTGTATGCTTGTATTGTACCGAGTTGGTACTGGGGATTAAATCACTTCATTCACGTGGTACCGATCAGGACCGGAATGAAGCGAGAATTTAAAAACTGTTTACCATTTTAAAATTGGACCAGAAATGGCCGAGTTATACACAAATTCTAATAGTGAGATTTGAACCTGTGATTTTGAGAGAGGTATGGCTAAGCCTTAAGAACGCATAGCACGCTAGCGCACGTGTCCCTGCCAACATGTGTCAGTATTGTGAGAGTGTATGCTTGTATTATACCGAGTTGGTACTGGGGATTAAATCACTTCATTCTTGTGGTACCGATCAGGACCGGAATGAAGCAAGAATTTCAAAACTGTTTACCATTTTAAAATCGGACCAGAAATGGCCGAGTTATCCACACATTCTAATAGTGAGATTTGAACCTGTGATTTTAAGTTTGCTAATAGCACAAAAGAAGGATTTGAACAGACGCATTAACTACCTCGACCATGTATGCATTAGTAAATATAGCTGATAAGTTGTGTTCTCATTGCTGCGCTTATCAGTCCCAGATCTTTGTTATTATTGCGCAACAATTGTATGATACGCACTAGCTTTCACTATGTATGCATTATTATAGCTGATAAGTTATGGGTTCACACGTTGCTGTGTTGGTGCGTAACAGCGATTGCACAACTCACACTCAGAGATAAGATTACTAAGAGGCAAGATTTTAGTGGTGTTGCGGTGGGTCGATCGATAGAGTTGTGGAATTGCATAGCATTCCCAGGCTGCAAACTGGGTTCAAATCTCGCTCAAAAGACCTCACTAGAACTTACCTGAAATTTCGAAACTAGGTAAGACACTAGGGCCGAGGTAATATGACCAGGTTAGATAAAGACCCGCTGTGACACTCCCCAGTGCAGGGTTAAAGCACCACAGACACACACGCACCAGCCGGCTGGAATATCAACAGGGTGGGGTAGAAGATAGGTGGGGTAGAAGATAGGTAGGATAGGTACAAAAATGTCCCACAGATAGAAAAACCTCCTCAGGATATCGGTGAGAATAGAGAGAGAGAGAGGCCGGCCACTGGCCGGTATCCTGAGGAGGTTCTCCCAGACATGTGGGGTCCGCATGGGAGTTTTATACACATGTCTCAAATCCTATGCCCCAGGGATTGAGAGGGTGGTGGGGGCCACGGATCGCTGATCGGCTGCCAGTTGAGGGAGGTGGTATCATTTTAATTCCGACCAGGATTAAATCACTTCATTCTCGTGGTGCCGATCAGGACCAGAATGAAAGGCAAACACCAACCACATGTCTCGACAACCCTAAATCCCTAGGGATTAAGAGGGCGGTGGGGGCCACGGATCGCCGATCGGCTGCCAGTTGAGGGAGGTGGTATCATTTTAATTCCGACTCTACTACTCATCTTGATGAACGCTTCTGTGGACATTTGTCCAGAATTTAGATGGTACAAATGCTGCAAGATGCACCACTTCCTCGCCCCGATTGAGAGTACGTCCACAGGACCAATTTTCAATCGATTCATGTAGCAGTCAATGTCAATCAATGGGGAGTAGTGTTGCAAGGACACCGTCATGGACGCAATACTATAATCAAATACTCTAAACACATCTTGGAAATTCCCGACTCATCAAACTTACTTCATAGCTAGCTAGAATCATCTGGAGGTGCCTGATTCCTATGGTAATTAGGTTCACCATGGCGTAACACGTGCCATTCACCATATGCATAATAATGTCAGGGCTTATACTTAAACTGCTCCCATCAGCAATAAGCAACATTCAAACTAGCAACTGACAAGATATTCTGCTCACTATCACAATGAGGTTCGCCAATGATCATTTTATTGACAATATGCCACCTTTAGCGATACCACTGTTACTTGAATTCTGGACACGTAGCAATGGCGGTCATGTCATTTAACATACTCGCTTCCATTGAACAAACTCGAATGAGCCTTGGTCCCTAAAACCACTTTAGTAAAAATCAGGTCATCTAATATGGCCGTTGAAGCATTTACACAATCAAGTTCCCTCGAACAAACCTGCTTGAGTTGTTGCCCAAGATGGCATTTCATCATTTTTTTTACTCAAACCTCACCCCACCCCAAGCGGTTTCAGAAGATTTTTAAAGATATCTTCTAAGAATCGGACAAATATCCAACATGGCAACTGGCCAAATTAGCCGATTGTCTTTGTTTGAACAAACTTGAACCTCTATGACCCAAGGATGTTTCCTACCATATTTGGATAAATTGGTCCAGTGGCTCTCGAGAAGACGTTTTAAACTTTTAAATTGCTTTATTATGGGAGCATTTGGCGGGTGGGGGTGGGGGATAAAGATAACCGGCAAATTTAAAATCAGCATAATGCCATCAAACTATATAAAAGCAATTTCTGCTTCAAAATCCATCAAATAAAAAATTCCACGATAGCCACGAACAGGTTGAATTCTGATTGGTCGATGGTGGCTATGTTTCTAACATACTAACTTCCTTCAGCAGTTTGAGAGCATCGTTTTCGTGAAAATTATGTCATCCAAGATGGCTGTTCCCTTGATAAAACTTGGTTCAGCTGTTGCCCTAGATGATGTTTCACGAGTTTCAAATCAATCCCCAATCGGTTTCAGAGAGATTTTTAAAGATGCTTCTGGAAAGTGGCCAACATCCAAGCAGCTGTCCAAATTGGCCGATCGTCTTCATTTGAACAAATTTGGCCCACATATTTTCTACCAAAGTTACTTAAAATCAATCAAGTGTTTCACGAAAACAAGACATTTTAAGTTTCCTATTGCTTTTGGCGGGAAATAATTCAAAATGGCCACCAAAGCATGTGGCCGACAATTTTGAAAGTGCCAAATTTGAAACCAGCATACCCAAAAACCTCAATTAAACCAATTTCGGCTTCTACATCCATCAACTAAAAAATTCCACCAGTAATTCCGTCTGACCACCCCAGGAATTTTCATTGGCTGATGGCGGCCATGATTTTTAACGTAGTAACGTCCCTTGAACCAACTAGAATGGCCCTTAGTCCCTAATCATACTTCTCAAATTTCAGCCCGATCCCCTCAGCGATTCGGGAGCTTTCATGAATATTAGGTTATCCTAAATGACCGCCAAATCAATTTGCCAATCAAGCTCTCTCGAACAAACTTGCCGTAACTGATGCCATAGATGATTATTCATGAGTTTCGAATCAATCCCTACGCCAATTCGGAGATTTTAAAACATATTTTTAAAAATCAGCCAAAATCCAAAATGGCCGATGAGCTTTATTTGAACAAATATAGAGCACTATGGTCCAATGATGTTTTAGATTAAAATTTGGTTAACATTAGTCCACTGGTTTTCGACCAGAGATTTTAATTTCATATTGCTTAAGTATATTTTTTGTGGAAATATAATCCCAGATGTTCGACAAACTGTTTAGCCGTCAGTTTCGAAAGTGGCAATTTGAAAGCAGCATGCCCAAAAACCAATATAAAACAGTTTCGGCTTCAAAATCCAACTAATAAAAAAATACAATATGGCCGCCAATCACGTTACATTTTGATTGTCCATGACTGCCATGGATTTTTTACATCAATTTCTATTGAGGGTTTAACAAACTTTAATGGTCACAGGCCATTCCAAGAAGGCCACCAAAGTATTTGGCCAATCAAGTTCCCTTGAACAACGTCGGTTCATCTGTTTCCTTAGATGATGTTTAATGTCTTTTGAGTCGATCTCCCGAGTGGCTACAGAGAATTTTTAAAGACGATCCACTTAATTTGAACAAACTTGAATCTCTATGCCCTAAGGATACGTCCTCCTAAATATAATTGAATTCGGCTAAGTGGTTCTTGAGAGGTCGTATAAAGGAAAAGTTGATGGACGAGGGATGCATAATGGGCAATCGACAGATGTTCGCCAGAGCATAAGCTCACTTGGTCTTTTGCTTCAGGTGAGCTAAACACCAATGTCTTCAGTTCACATACGCCCAAACACAGCTTGCCGGGTGCTAACACTGCCAGTAGAGATTGAGAGAAATAAGATGGAGAGACAATGCAATCTGTTGTGACTCATGTGACACATGGTGTCGTTTCGTTAGGGGCATATGTACCCCGCTATACACTGCTTTAAATCCCATTATCCTTTAAATAACTGAATGTGCTGCAAATGCGGCGTACCGAACTTTGTATCTTCTCTATCTAATACAACTATGCGCAACCACAAAAATCGTCTTGAATCGTGGAGGTCGACATCATTCCCTCATTCAGTAGACATGAGCTCACCGAAAAACACCCCAAGTGTGTACAGTTTAAACAAGTGCAAATCAAGAATTAAGGAAACAATTTGTCTAAAGCAAACTATACATAAGTCACTCCTTGGTTCAGCTAGTGCTAAATAATCAAAGCTTAAATAACAAACCAGGATAACAACAAGCTGTCATTGAATCCACAGATAAAAACATTGTTATAGTGATAGAAACGGGACTTCTCCATCAACTCTAAATGCCTGAATCTTCCCTGATTAATTATTTTACAATTGACAGCATAAAATGCATAATAGATACGGTACATGAGGGGAGGTGTATGCATAACCGTAAACAGCTGGATTCTCTCTAGACTTGAGACGGAACTAGATACTGACTCTGAACTCTATAGATGATTTTTATTTATGGTAGGAATTTCTTTCAACTGTTCTTTTATACTGACCATCACCAACGAAATCGAGTCGGAAAGGCAGTAAGCCCTTGCTTGAACTTGGTAATTCTTTGTCTAAAACACAAGCTAAAAAATCTGGGATTTCGGAGATTATAACCGTGACCATATTTATTGGGAACAAAATGAATGAAAACTCACAAAATGCCAACTCCTTACTTTAGAAAGCAAACACGGCTGGTCTCATCTGAACAAGTACACCGCTAGATAATTAAGAAGGGAAACATTTTGGATCTTTTTCTTACAAACTCCACACTCATCCACACAATAAAGGTCAATTCTGGTATCTGTGACCATGACTGTAGACTCAATAACAAAACCTATGCAAATACCGAAGACGCTGCATACATTTATCTGTATTCTAATACGAATTTTAATACTTAAAAGAAAGATCTAATTATTTGCAAAAAAAAGCTTTTCTGAACGATTATCGTGATACACCAGTAAACACCACGTGGGATTTCTTTCATAAGAATCGAGAGGAACTCCGAGAGAAAACTCATACTATCGAAAATGCTGACCGGAAAGCAAACGGTTCCATGGATTGCTGATGCCAATATAAAGAGGGGTATTATACAAAACCATCGAACTTATAGTCATGCTAAGTGTACCCAGGAACCGGTAGATGGCCACCAATATGGAGATTTAAAATATAAAGTTCAAAAGATGTTAAAGACAAAATTATTGGAGTTGCATCCATGGAAGGTCATAGCGAGACTGATGATAAATCAACACACAACGGGTGTTGGAGTTACAAAAAACAGTTTAATACGGATAGTGTTGGAATTGGTGCTGAAATATCAGGGGCAGAACAACACCACTTCAGTAAGGGAAACTGAACTGCTAATTTCGCAGTTCTTCTCACTAACAATTTGTCCCACTCACTCGCTGTAAACGGCACCCCTTATCCTGATATTAATCATATATGGGTATGGGGAGCCAGTGGCCGTTCAGAGCCACAGAAAAATCGCAACCTATTACATGATTGGGAACTAACACCATACGAGAGTCATCAGGGTGCCATCTAGACAAGGAACCTATTAATACAGCTCTGCATTAATAGGTCTCTGATATAGATATAATCAAAGATCATTATGCACTTCCAAAAACATGTGCTATAATTGTTTTGGTGTCCTAGCATTCCTGCAAATGCCTTGGCACACCGAATTTATTATTTAAGTAATTATGTTCTGCCTCTTACGTCGTGTAGCTTGGCATTTATTCGAGAATTTCCAGTCAGCTCCGACAAGAGATTAAAATAAAATGGCGATTGCATTCTAAATCTAAAATGGCGTCTACACGTCGAGTTAGTTAAATTCCCCTAAACTACTAGATACTCTATTTGAAACATATGTTTATTAAGGAAACATGAGAACATTAGTACGTGTCTTAAGGACTGGCCGTCCTGGGCAATCCGTTCAAGACATATGCGTAATGCAGGGGCAGATCTTAGTCATATTGTCCTAGCACACATGTTGAGATTTTGAGAAATTTAGTTGTTACCGCCGAGATGGTGGATTATTATTGTCCTTGTGCTGCAGGGGGAGATAGAATATCCAGGTGACATAGTATCTGGACAGATTGTGTGTGGCTAATCTACTGTTGGTATATAAGCCAAGGAGTATGTGTTTTAGGCATGCAGGGGGCTAGCGCCATCCTCACATTTTAGGTTAGTATTATTAGGCATTGTACAAGATTTTTCGTTATCCACAGACCAGTAAGTAACCTTTGACAGTGGTAGCATAAAGACATGACAGCCTAGAGTCCTATTGTAGCCAGTTAGTCCTGAACTGTCTGAGTCACTCAGAGAACCAATACGAATACAACACAAAGCACAGTAGGTGAAGCATTTAGTTGTCGCCACACACGTCAACAGAGACGATATTTGATGCTTTTTAGGGCGGAAGATTGTGTGGAAATCGTAATCCACCTGTCAGGATCCTTTTGACTTATTGAGGTGTCATCGTTCTGGTCACATGCCTTAGCTAGCGGCGTTGGCGCCATTGTGGTAGCTTGGTCCGCGGTTAATCAAGTCCTGTTGCACCCCTAAGGCTGCTAACTATAATGACCCAATGTTTAGCCTGGCAACTACTTTGCAGCTATGCAAAACTAAATAATGTGGAGGACGCAGCTACTATATGTACACATATATCTGCTGTCATCATTTGGCAGCGATATGCCTTACCTATGGCAATATCTGAAGTAAGGCTATAACACAAATAGTGTAGACAATGTGGTGCCTGTGGAAGCAATGGTCCAGGAGTGTGGCAGAGTATGGTGTGTGGCTAGGGAATCGCCTCAATCTAAAGGATGTAACAATGTATCCAAAGACAGTCAGTTGACTCTGGCCTTATGGATGACAGTGCCTGGCGTGCAATGAACTAATTCTGCTTTTGGGGGTGGGGGTGTGTCAATTAGCTGGCAGTCACTCTAAAGCACTCATCTAGTTAGTTACATAATAACTGAGAATATATATCATAGTAAGAGACCTTCGCCCTGCCTTGATCATTACTTACTGTAGATTGTTTTTGGCTACTGTACTAGAAACGGTGGTCAACACAAAACGTATGTCACTGTGAAAAGTGGAGTTAAATTATGGAGAACATATAACAATGTCGTAAGATTAGAGGCAAAATGGCAGTACTCACTGCGGGATAGGCTACAATGACAATTAACAAGGGCATCTGATGCTCATCGGGACCATTAGCATTTGAACCATTTGCATAATTTTCCGAAAATCCAAGATGTCCACCATTAAAGATTTTCATTCTATATGCTGAAGTCTACTACACAAGTTTTTATTGAAATCGGGCCATGGATTAAGGAGTCGTGTCTTAAATGGATCCAGAATTTTTTTTAGTGAAAACCAGTGGTAGTAAAAAATAATGAACAATCAAAATTTTGAATAGAAGTTCTACAGCCCACCTGGACCCAGTCAATTTTGATTACTTCACCACACATATTCTGAATAGAAGTTCTGGAACCTACCATGATAGTGTTCATCGAGCCCAATTTAGTTGAAATCTGTTAATCAGTTATTGAGGAGGGGCGTTTTAGACAATTTTAGTATATTTTTCATAAAATCTAAGATTTTCACCAAAAAAAATGACCAATCAAAATTCTAGAATCACTCCAGCCAAATTGGCTTGAAACCCACAAAGATGTTAATGAGAAGCGTTTTGACAATTGTCAATTTCCGGTAAACTTTTAATAAAATCTAAGATTTATACCCGAAAAATTACTGAATAAAAATTCTTAATAGAATGTCTGGTCCCTACCACCATATCACCCTTCCAGTAAAATATGGCTAAAATCAATCAAAGTCTTAAGGAGGAGATGCGATTTGACGGACGCATGATGGACAGCCACCATGGCATACGCTCATGTGTTTATTCTGGCCAGGTGAACTAACAATAGTACGGCTACGAGATCACACCACAGTCTGATGATGAAAGGTTGTGTACTGCTGTGGGTGGCTTCAGATAAAGGTGCGGATGATTGTTAGCCACTGGATCTGAGGGAGTATCCCTTGGCATTTTGGATGTCTCAGGGACCTCCCATACCCTAGGATCTGCGGGTTCCAACCTCAAATCTGGTGGTTACAAGCTAAAAATCGATGTTCTCATGCAGTCTTCCCCCTCCATGCTAAGATTAAAAGGCACCATGGACTCACACTTATGAATTAAATGGGTTCCATGCTAGATTTTGTGGGTAAAGCTTTGCAAACACATTCAATTAATTAGTATTTAAAGGTCATACAAGATTGTCAGGGGTTCCATATGGGACCTACTACCACTACGTCTTTTAGTTTCTCTATGACCCTATCTCAGTCTATCGGAGAATGTTCAAAAACATTTCACAACCGTCAATTGAACCACTTAGCAAAGCTTGTCATCGGCAGTGACTTGCTAAAGGTGTAGTAACACAGAGTGAAACAACTTGGCCTGCATTAGGTATTAAGTAGGTGGACAAAGCAATGTCAAGAACCCTTAGATGCACCTTGTGCAAGGTCCTTGAGTCCTTTGTTAGGGACAGTATCATAAACTATTTGGAATAAGCCAACTTATTCTCTACATGCCAGTACGGGTTGAGACATAACAGATCATGCAAAACCCAACTGCTAGAGTATCTCGAACAAATAGCGACTAAACTAAATGCGAAAGAACCTGTTGACCCTGTATAAAGACTCTAATCAAAATTGCAAAACTATGGTATAGGAGATAAAGTAAACAAGTGGATAGAAAACTATTTAACCAATATAAAACAAAGTGTAAGAATTAATGATACAACATCGGATTGGGCAGAAGTAACCAGTGGCGTACCACAAGGAAGTGTTCTGGGGCCTGTCCTGTTCCTAATATACATAAATATCTACCAGAATCACTAACCTGCCACTACAAAATATTTGCCAATGACACAAAAATATATGGAGACCCATCAACCAATGACATCCAAGATAACATAGACAAGGTATGCGAGTGGTCCCGGACATGGCAACTAAGCATAAATACAAGTTAAATGCATGTCTTACATTTTGGCGGTAACAGTTCCCGAAACCAATACTTTTTCACAACTGGTACCTCCCACATACAGCCAATATCTACATCACAGCTAGGAAAAGATTTGGGAGTGCATATCGACACAGACCTTACATTTTGATATACACATAAATAACATTGTATCTAAGGCAAACAGTAGAGTAGGAATAATCAAAAGAATCCTTTTCCTATATAGTTCCTTCTACACTTACTTTACTCTACAAATCTTTGGTGAGACCTATGCTTGAATATTGTAACTCAGCATGGTCGCGAAGATTTAAATGACAATCCCAACTATTAGAAAGAGTACAGCGTCGGTCAACAAAGTTATTACCACAAATTAGAGACTAGAGCTACACAGAAAGACTCAGATCTAATGTCATTGAAATACAGAAGATTTAGATGAGATTTAATCGAAACATACAAAAGTACCTTTTCTCTAGCAGTGTTTCCCTATTGGAATTCACTGCCAGCAACAGTTGTAGAGGCACCAATGGTTGAATCCTTCAAAAGCAACCTAGACATTCATTTCAAAGAGTTACCTCATGAAGAGACACTAGCATAGAGAAGGCAACTCGGATAGCAATAATCACAGAAAATGACAACAACAGTAATAAGACCAACTTCCGCCTCCGCAAGTCGACGTGTAACCGAATACTAGGTGCAGCAGGGTATAACCATGAGTGAAGGTGGCACACCGCAGCTGACGCGGGGAACCCCCCATCTGCAACACAGCATTTCCACAAAACAGAGCTAAAGTATTAAATCTAATGTCACTGATATACTGACGGTTTCGAGGAGACGTAATTAAGTGACAACAGTCAAATCATCCAAGAACAAAATAGATATCTACTTCAGAGAAAGATCTTCTGAATTAGACTGCACAAACCATACTACACAAACAAACACTGAGGCAATAGCAAGCCAATGGCTTATGTCTCGTAAAAATGATGATGATGGTGATGAAGCTAGAAAGCTACTGGGTGCGGTCGTCCTTTCTGCCCAATGTAACCTATATGGGCTTTACTATGAAATGGATTTTGGAGATTTGATTCTATATATACCTTCGTGATGTCACATGACCACTACATTACACGCTTTCAGCATCGCCTCATGCTCATATCAGCCAAGTATGAGATGCATCGAATGACTGCGGAAAATTTTATTACGATAGACCACAGCCAATGAGGTTTTTCTAAAATTAATGATAGCTCAGCGAGTTTTTGTCAGATCTTATAAATGGAAGTCGTTGCTGGCAGTCCAAGCTATAACACGGTACTAGAAACATCTGGATCCATACTTATACAGGGGTTTAGGAATAGTAGTCACATGCGTTTTCAAAAATATACACAAAGAATATGCTAATCCGACGAAATTCGAGAATGGTTCAAGGAACAGTCCACTGATCATGATGATAAGCCCTTGCATGATGATAAACCCCTCGACGCTGTTGACCTCATCGATGAGCAGAAACTCCTTGACGAACTACTCCAAATAGTCACAAGCAAACAAAAAGTTGAATGAATCCAAAACAAATTATACCCACATATACCTATCAAAAACACATGAAACTAAAGAAATTGATTACCCAGATCGTGGCGGCGAACCATGGAAGAAAAGTAAAGTTCCACCGCTCTGCATTACTGCTGACATTTCGGCATCATGGGGAACATAGCTTTCCAGTCTTTCTGGAAGCTTTGAATTCGTAGATCAACGATGCCCTTGACAAAAAGACTATGTTTATACAACGCAACCTGCGTATCCTTGATGCTGTATAATTGTAACAGCTGGGCAGCTCCAAAGACAGCTCAAGGCAAACTTGATGTCCGCCACCCCAAACACCTCCACGCCAAACACCTCCACACTATGTTTGTCAAATGTCTTGTCTTTTTTCTTTTTTTTTCTTCTCTTTTCTTTTTTCACAAGCAAACAAAAAGTTGAATGAATCCAAAACAAATTATGCCCACATATACCTATCAAAACACATGAAACTAAAGAAATTGATTACCCAGATCGTGGCGGCGAACCATGGAAGAAAAGTAAAGTTTTCATATTGTTCCTATATTATTTGTCTGTAGCTATGTATAATATATTGTCATAATGCCTTATGTCTACTTATCTCAAATCATGTGTAATTTGTATGCTATTCTATGCCAGGGGTCCACAAGCTAATAGGCACAGCCTCCAGTGGACTCCCTGTTATCATATTTGTAATTTGTAATATTTACCAAAAGAATTAAAAAAATCAAATCAAAACCATCACTGAACACTAATGGCCAGACAGCATTATTTCCAATGATGCACTATGCAGTAATACATCGCCGTTGTCTGTCAAAGTCTCCCAGCAAAGATGGCCCATCTTCGGCCATGTGCTTAAAGGATGCCGGAAGATATACCAGCCCAGAGAGCCTTGAAATTCACCCAACTGAGAGCCACCAAATATAAAGTCAGGGGAGGACGGCATTGCATAAATATGTTAAGCGTGCTGCGAGTTGACCTCAAGAGGGCAGTATACTCAGATCAAGAATGTAACTGAGAAAGTTAAAGATTTTGAATGAGGACCAAACACAGTTGTCTAAAGCGAAGGACTGATATAAACACAAAGAATACATGGACACTACTTAATCATTCTGAACAGAGCCCTGTCAAACACTGCTATTCTACTGCTATTGAGATCATGTGATATGCTGACCATGCACTATGAAATTATAGGCCAATTATTAACCCCAACATAGTGTTTGCGTAAATCGAAAGTATAGTACGTTATACTGCAACATTAACACAGAGGCATTAACTCTTTCCAAGCTATACAGATTTTGACGTATCAGTGCCATCACAATCACTGATTTGGACTTTACTGATGACATTGCAAGTAGTCAAGGGGGAGGCTGGTTCTGCGTTCTGATTGGGTGTTCTGAATGAGTGTGTAGACACTATTGTTCTAAATTAGCCGGTGGACGCTATTGTTCTAAATGAGTGGGTAGACGTGTTTATGCAGGTGTCCGCTATTGTTCTAAATGTCCCGCTACATGCTATTGTCTGTTCGCTAAATGATATATGTGTGTTAATGCATAGATTAATGTGTTTTTAAATAGGTATTGACATGCGTGTGTAATGATGAGCATGTTCTGGCTGAACGTGTTTAACATACTAATTAGGTGGGCGGCGGCATCACCACGCCCGCCCCCCCACTCATGGTTGAAATAAAAAGGAGAATGTTTTGAAACTAAGCAGAATTGTGGCTTCCTATGTCATTGAACATGACTTTTGAATAATGGCATGAACAATGGTCACATATGAAATGCAGGTGACCAGCTGTGCGCTATTGTTCTCCTGTCAAAATGATTAATGTGACATTTGACCCTATCTCAACCAATCAGGATTTAGAATAATAGTATCCAGTTGCCACCTGCATGAACAATAGCGCACAGCTGGTCATTTAGAACAATAGCACGCAGTGCCCACTTATGAACAACTGGTTGGTATCTGATGAATATTCCGAAACTAGCACGAATTGTAGCTTCCTATGTCAAATTAGTATCCAAAAATATTCGCTTAAACTACCATTGCACCACGATTTAGGTTTACAAAATCAGAAAATAACATTTTATGACTTTTGTAAGTCATATGGTATTAAATTGTGACATTTGACCCTATCTCGACCATTCAGGATTTAGAGCAAGAGCGTTCAGCGGCCACCTGCATGAACAATGGCGCACAGCAAGTCACTTAGAACAATTGCGTCTAGCCCCCCACTTATGAACAATAGCACACAGCCAACACTTATGAATAATAGCGTACACCTGCATGAACAATAGTGCGCATCGGCCACAGGAACAAAATGTGTTGTAGTTTCTATAAAAGTGATACGATTTAACATAAATGCATGTATCGTCTGCTGTATGCTATAAAATTGATTGAAGACATTAATAGAATTGTGTTAAAATAAATAATGAGAGTTTAATTTGGAAAGAATTTGTCAATATATAGCGAACTTATTCTCTCGATAGCAATCTTGTTTCTTAGAGCAAGTAGTGAACTATGTTTGATGATTTAGCGTTAGGATATTGATTTATTTACACAATTATGGATAATACACTAAACGAACAAGAGAATGCTATTAATGTGATCTTACAGCAGATGGCCGATGAGGATCACATGCCATTAAACAATGACACTACACAATACTTGACCATGCTCATCAAGTGCCTATCTTTGATCAAACAGACCAGTGAATCACACAAAATGTGACTAGCGACTACGTGATGAACATTATGCAGGAAATATCATTGCATATTCCACTTACTAATGACGATCGTAATCAATATTTGCAGCATGTTGATACTGAGCTACTGAGCAATAATGATCAATTTCTAACTCATTATTTAGATAGTGACATCGTACCCACTCCTAATGCCATCACGATGGATGCACATATTATGCAGCAAGTATCTGACTGCTTACCACACGAAGTTGTACCTTCTTCTACACAGCCTCAGTTCGTTGATGTATTGGAATATGTAAATGAGCCCACATGACAAGTGCCTATCTTCGATCAAACAGAACAACATGTTGTTCAATGCGAGACTAGCGCCAATGTGATGAACATTATGCATCAAATATCATCGCGTATTCCACATACTAATGACGATCTTAATCAATATTTGCAGTATGTTGATACTGAGCTATTGAGCAATAATGATCAATTTCTAACTGATTATTTAGATAGTGACATCGTACCCACTCCTAATGCTATCGCGGTGGATGCGAATATTATACAGCAAATATCTGACTGTTTACCACATGAAGTTGTACCTTCTTCTACACAACCTCAGTTCCTTGATGTATTAGATGTAAATGTACCTACACGATACATGCCTATCTTTAATCAAACAGAACAGTGAATCGTGCAAAATATGATGAACATTATGCATCAAATATTTGCACGCATTCCACTCACTAATAATGATCATAATCAATATTTGTTACATGATGACCATGATCTATCGATCAATAATGTTAAATTCCTCTTATATAATGACGCTGCATATGCTCCTATCCAACCTCAGGTAGGTGATGGTCTGATTGATTATTCGGATTACATAACACTGAAGACTATGCGTAAGTTCCATAGTAAAAATATCATATTGATGGAACTGAATATAGTATATCATTTTTCGCACTGAGGGCTACAACTCTGGTGGTTGGCATGATATTCACTGTGGTGCTATTGAGCATAAGCATTTAAATCTGCTAAATATACATTGCAATGATAAAGATGAGTACAAGTGCATCAAAAATGTATTATACCTGTCCGTGCAGAATATCCATTCTGTTTCACAGCCAGTATATATTTAGGCATAAAATTTATTAAGAAAACAAAAAATCAGATCACTGACAATGAATGGCGCAATTTGAGATGAAATAAAAGATATCAGACTGATATGGCGCACGAGTATCATACAGCATGTTGTATTCCTGAATGCGAGATTAATAGTACTGATGGATTGACAATTCAACAACATTTCGGCAACGAATATAATATCTGTGTCTACTTCGAGTCACCACACGAATGTCTATTCTGTAGCACATCTATTACTCTACCATCAATTTATCTTTTACATTCAGAATGCGATAATCACATTTCATTAATAACGTCTATCGCAGCATTTCTTATGGTGCACAATTACTGTCCCCATTGTGACACATCATATAGTAATACTCATGAATGCATAGCACTCTGTCGCCGATGTTTGTCTGCTAAATCAGGTATCGACGCATGTAATTCTACAGTCGCATCACATAGGATGATAATGTGTAAATGTTGTCATTGTAAGTTTTATAACGAGCGATGTATGACAAATCATAGCACAAATGGGACATGCGAAATCGCAAAGTCCTGCCCCCTCTGCTTTGTACATGTACCTAAAGGTGGTGATGAACACGTATGCGGAATGACTAAATGTCATGCATGTAAGGAGAAGTTTAATGTTAACGAAGAACATATTTGTTGTCATAAAGTAATTGAAGAAACTGCTATGTCATTATCGCATGCGCGTGCCATGAAAAGGGGTGATGAGGATCTAACATACGAATCTTATCAAAAATACATCATTTATGATACTGAAACATATTTAGAACACGTTAACAATACCGACAGTAATATTGTCCGCGAGCATAAAGTTAATTTCATGGTAGCGAACGCATGCTGTGACATGTGCATTGAGCAGCCACTCAAAGCTGAGTGCGCTACGTGTAACTGAGGCATGAATAATGGATATGTTCACTTTCATGGGTTAAACACTATGGATCAGTTTGTTAAATGATTAACGCACATAAAATCTAAGCGTGTTAAAAAACGTGTCAATCGAAGTATGTTTTCTCTGCCCCACCCCCCTCGTTATTGGGCAAAATGTGTGTGCATATTATTCACTTTTAATCCTTCAATGCATATGCAAGCGCATTAACCTTCATCTACAACCATCAAACATCATCATGCGTGGCTGTTCAATTCTCTTATTTGAAATAGGAACAATTCGTTTCATTGATTCCATTAACTTTTTTCCTCTCAGATGCTTTTAATCTTCCTGTGTGCAAGGGAATATTTCCCCATCAGCTGAACTCGCCTCAGTATTGGGGTAAGGTAATACCCTCTCCCGAGAGGGAGGTATTCGGTGTACAAAATATGAAAGCAAATGAACTGCTTGAATTTGATCAATGATATAATGAACAGATATCTAGAGATGTAGAGAATATTGTAACGATGATGTAACCATCTTACGTTTAGCCGTGTCTAGATTTAAGTCCTTATTTTCTGAATCAAAAGATGGACAAACTCCATTCGTATTAGGGATAATGCTAGCAGGTGCATGTAATGTAGCATATTGCACTTTATGTCTATGCCCTGATAGCATCCAGACTTTACCTGACTACTCGCTAGGAGCAAAACATGCATATAGCATGATTGCTTTTGAATGGATGGAATGGGTTAGGTTAAGCCAGGGTTACCAAATCTTACATGTGCTAAACCAGGGTGAGCAAAAAGTTTGCGGGCATTATCTAGACAGCTTTGTTCCACGTGAAAATATTATTTTCGAGTTTTGCGTATGCAAATTTCATGGGCACAAGTCTGATTGCTGTGGCAATAAACATGAGCAGACATATACACCATACAGTGATCAGGCATACGAAGAAGCATATTCCGTTCTTCAATATCGCATTTCATTATTCGAATCGCATGGATATATGGTGAGAATTATGTGGGAATGCGAGTTTAAGAAGCTAATCGGTAATACCGATGGACTAAATGATCATATCACCGAATTGGACTTAGCACACCCCATAGCTCCATGTGACATACTATTTGGTGGGCGTACATCTGCAATTTGATTATTTCTGGAAGCGGATGAATATACAAAGCTAGAATATTTAGACTGCGTTTCCAAGTACGCATCAGTGATGAAACAATGTTGTTTTCCAGAAGGTGCATACGAGATAGTAAGAGGTGGTAATTTGAATTAAAAGAAGGTGCATGACTTCTTCGGTCTTATTTAATGCAAAGTCCTCCCTCCTCATGATTTATACTTTCCTGTATTACCTACTAGAATAAGTAGGCGGCTCATGTTTGTACAATGTGCCGAATGCACAAGAATCGGTCAATCTACTGTATGCGAACATGCAGAAGAACAATGCGGGACGTGGACCACTCCTGAGCTACAGTCAGCTACTCACCATGGTTATATCATTAAAAAGATGTATGAAGTCTGGCATTATCCTGAGTCATTGCAATATGAACAACATGGTGATAAGGGATTATTTCCTGAATACATTAACCGCTTCCTCAAAATTAAGCAGGAAAGTAGCGGGTATCCAGACTGGGTCTGTAGAGCGCTATATACAAGAGTACTACACACATGAGGCTATACAACTCGACCCAGCGAAAATATCAAAAAATCCGGCTCTATGTTTTGTAGCTAAATCCGCATTGAATATTTTGTGAGGCCGTTTAGCGCTACATGATCACACCAAGAATAAGATGGTATCAACCCGAAAAGAGCTACTAGAGGTTTTGAGGGATAAAAGTAAATCTGTCAGCAGCATTTCATTCCTCAATGATAATCCTTTAATGGTGGTGTACTCAGTCAATGAAGAGTACGTCGAGTCCCCATTAAATACCAACTGTATTCTTGTATCTTTCGTGACAGCTTATAGGCGAGTAAAACTGTATGAAGTCTTGTCCTTACTCGGTCGCCGTGTAGCCTATCATGATATGGATTCTGTGGTATTTAGTACCCGTGAAGGTGAGCCAAACATTCAAGATTGAAGCGGGTATCTAAGAACTTGGACGGGTGAAATCTCCTCTGACTACAAGTTAGCAAGTTTTTGTGCACTCGGTCAAAAAAACTATAGTCTTGAAATGAAGTGTCAGGATGATCCATCGATTGTTAAACAGGTATCAATGGTTAAAGGTTTAATGCTGGGTACTGAACAATCAAAACAAGTAAATTTTGATGTGATGAAAAAATCCATCGATCAAATTATAAACGATAGTAAAATTACAGATAGTAATAACATACTACTAAGCTACTCATCTAAGATCACACGCATATCTCAATTTAGAATTCTTTCAGTCAATAGTAGTCAGATTCTTCAGACCCATCTTCAAAAAAACAATTTTGAAACTGGACGATTTATCTTCAGTTCCATATCTTTAAACTAGTGTGGTATAAATAAAAATAGTAACATACTTTATCAGTCAGTTCATAAACAATATCAGGGTTAGCCATAGATGATGAAGCCGCACTCGCTGCCCGCTCTATGATAGCATATGTTGCTAGTCGGTGTAACAATGATAAGGATAAGATGCGCGTATTGATTATGAGTATGCGATGGGTTTTAAGCGATGGTATAATTAACTATGGGAGGATTTTGATCTCAAATTAGTACATTGTTATTAATGGAATATGGAATAGACATTAACCAATGGCTGCGAGTATTATTATCATAAAACCTCATCAGAAACTTCATTAGAAACCTTATTAGTTGACAATTTCTAATATTTGTGATATCATCTTCATAACATACTACTGAACCGTGGTCACTATCGTCGACATGGACATCATTCTCAGACATGTGAGAACATTAGTACGAGACTGCCATGTTCCTGCAGGTGCCATCGTTCATGCGCATAAACGCTGTTGTTCAAGCAGATGGGCTGCTGGATGCTATTGTTCATGCAGGTAGTCGCTATTGTTCATGGGTGTCAGATACACGCTATTGTTATAGATGTGCATCTGTGCACATTTGCTCTAAATGGCCATTTGTGTGCTATTGTTCATGCAGGTGGCCACTGGACGCTATTGTTTCCAATGCGATATAAATTATGTTGTCTCGCATGTCAGATCTATTGCTTTCAATCATTCATAATGTCGACTGACCAATGTTCGAAGTATTTAAAGCAATCATCATATTGGTGTGATCTCGGAAATTTGCATAGAGTGAGAACAATTCGATTTGGCGAAAAGTAGTGTATCAATCTGCGACAGTTTCATCCTGAGAGTTATCCCACTAAATGTGGTGTATATATAAGCATAAAAGCGTTTGGACAACTGTGCATATCATTACTGATCTTGAAGAGAAAGTATGTTGTGCGCAAAAATGGAGGGCATATAATTTACATATTCGCTGGACTCTTCTGTTCGCATATCTAGCAGCGAGGATTTTCCCTGCATCGACATGTTACTTTTTCTGCTCTGATGTAGCTCCGCGAGCTATACGTAATGGATTGTACGTGTCAGACGTTGAGTGGGCCCTTTGAAACTGAACGCTGACTCGCTGTTATCCGCATTGCTTACCTTTAATGGTAAAACAGAACAGAACTCCACAGAGGTGTTTTCCACATTACCTCCGTGCTTTTACAGTATGCGGTAATCTGAACATGTCTGACATTCCACCTACTACGTCAACTAGTGATACTGATGATCCAGTATTGTCAATGGAAGTTTCACCAGATAATATAAATACTATATACCTCGACGACATGTGTGTTGATGATGAACTAAATCTCGACGCCATGGATATTGATGATAATGAACTAAATCTCGATGCCATGGATATTGATGATGATGAACTAAATCATAATGATATGAAACTATGCCAGTATTGTAAGAGTATGTATCGAGTATGGCATTATTGCCCTTTGCCTAATGAGCTTGAGAACAGCCAGAGATTATTTGCATATATGTTGCCTACAAAGATACAAAAGCTAGCGGTATAAAATTGTTATGGTTGCAGTGTGAATCATCCGAGTCAGCATCAACATTCGTGTTTAGGTATTGATTTTAACTTTAATCTGATTGACAATCTCGAACTGTATATTTAAGACACATTACAAGAAATGTGTGAAGATGAACGTAACAAACATTGCGATTTATATGAACATTGTTCCAATCTGTACCGTTTGTGTATGACATCATGGTTATGGTACATCGTCGATAAAATATACGATAAACAACTGTTAATGCCATAATATTGATGCGTTTAATTAATATATCGGGCCTAACCCTTTAATGGTGAAACTACCCATAGCTGCCCTCCTTAGTGGTCTGTCAACTATGCTGATGAATATTACAAAACTAACATGAATGCGAGTTTGTAGCTTCCTATATCAACGCCCAGTCAAATTAGTTTCAAAATATTCATCAGACTTGTGCCACGTTTTAGATACCTGTGGCAGTCATTTCGGTGGTAATTTTCAAAATTAGTCTTCTCTCGGTCTGCAAATGTGTCTTCCTCTAGCCAGCTAAGGAGAATGGCTATGTACATTTTCGCCATTAAAGGGTTAAGCATGCTATATAAATTTTCAGGAATAAATTTAGTTACTAGAGAGTTAAGTACTGATTTGTACCGGTTGTGTATGACGTCATGATTTGGACACATCACCGATGTAATATATGTTAATCAACTGATAACGCCATAATATCATTGCCTTTAATTAATATATTGGCTTAATATTGCAGTATTATTAAACATATCGCAGTTTGATGTTGTGTACTAGAATCATATAGATGTAATAATATGTTGTGTCGTTCAAGATGTAAGGATTAATAAAGGTTTAAAATGATTTAATTTGTTTAATCGTTGCTGATCATGCCATTGAATGGTGCACCCAGCACCCTACCCTCTATTGGCAATGTGCCTCGGTATGTTAATGCAGCACTTCAAAACACTCTCCAAAAAATACATCGAAATGCAGCTGAATAGAGCGCACCATCTGCAATCATGCAAAAACATAGCTAAAGCACACAGCACTTTACAACATTTTGATATTTGCCAAATAATGGCTGGTGAGTGTGCAAAGCATTATTGATGGAGTAATGGTTTGCAGATTAGCGCATTCATGCACATTTCAGACAGTCATGTCTCATAAACGTGAACATGCGTCATTACGTCATATCACGTCATCATGCTTCTATATATAAGTGTTTGTGCATATGCTATGCCAGTTGAATGATTATGTTTGTGAGTGAATGTGATCGCATCAATGCTTGACTGCAATACAACGTTACATCACCCCTTTACGATGATTGTCTGTGGTCCAATGCAGTGAGGTAAAACTGAAATGATAAACGCATTAATAGGAGATCCTTTGGCAATTACTCCCCCTCCACAGAGGATCATGTACTGCTATGGCATGTGGCAAGATGGAGTTAATGATTTAGTGCGAGAAGTAGAATTTAAAGATGGGGTAAATGTTGAATTAGACAGAAGTTGTAGGACATTGGTGATACTGGACGAGTTGATGAATAAATGCGATGAAAATGTGGCTGACTTATTTACAAAACGTTCTCATCATGAGAACTGTAGCATTATCTTTGAAGCACAAAATATTTTTCACAAGTCGCGTAACCAGCGCAACTTATCAGTTAACTGTCTCTACATGGTATTGTTTAAGAATCCACGTGATGCATCCTCTATACGGTCTTTATCCAATCAGATGTATCCTTGTAATACAAAGTATATGATAGAAGCATATAAGGATGCTACACGCACACCTCACTCATATGTACTTTTGGATTTAAAACAGTTAACACGAGACAATATTAGACTCCATTTAAATGTTCATCAAAAGGACGTCTGTTACCTGTACATACCAAAGAAGTGAAAAAATGGTGCCACATAATATAGGACAGCATTTACCTATGCTACAATACCTGGCCAAAGTAAAACCAAAGATCAGAAATGATGTACTCAAACAATGTTCAAATGAACTGATAGATGTGCTACACGAGTCATGCCTTACTGTATTACGTGGAAATGCCCGGCTTACTAAATCATGATACAAGCAAATGAGTAAATATAAACGCCATATGCATGTGCTGACCAGGCGTGGAGTACCATAAGTGTGTAAAAGACGTCTGTTATAGACAGGTGGATTTTTGGGAGCCATATTACCCACAGTGATTGGCACACCAGCGCCATTAATGGGTAAACTGTTCACATGAGAAGAGGGAACATAAGATGGCTTTGATACTGCACGAATTGATAGCCAATTTGAATGAACAGAGTAAAATATCTCTGCTGCAGACAGACCCAGTGATACGTAAAGTGATCAGTCTCGCAACAAGATGTCCGATATATTAGCACGACATGATATGTCTGAGCATGAAAAGTCGACATCGTATTCGCAGTTATTGGATAAATATAGGTGCTACTATCAGCAATCAATAGGGCAGCAATATCGCGCGCCACAAAAGCCTCTGGAATAATTGATATTTTGCACTCAGTTCCCGAACATTTTAATGTTAATGATCTAGGCAAAGTAACAATAGAGGGTATGTTTTACCCAAAAAGTAATGTACTCGATCTGCTTACAAACGTTGTTGCTCATGGGAGCAAACCTCGACATAGCAGTATGCTCGATGTCACAGAGGGCAAGTTTCTTAATCTGCTATGCGACTTAAACATACCATGCAGATTTGTCGGACAAGAGAAAACATTGCAGCAGATATATAATGTCAATGATAATGATGATAGCGTCAGTGAGTACACACCATCTGACACGAGTAAAAGGATGCATAGAAAAAGTACAGCTACACCGTCTGTTAGTGAGTACTCACCTTCTCTAGCGGGTAACAGGAAGAAAATGAGCAAAGCAGAGATATACTACACCAATGTAGGTGAATTTAGTGAAGTAATGAATGATGCTAAATTGGCGAAAGTATATTACAATCCGAAGCTTCTGCATCATTTGGGGGAAAGGAAAATCTATACAATTCATTTAAGGGTAACATCCCATGTGTCTATATTGAAGAATGGTTAAAACGTCAGGATGTACACACCATTCACAGACCACGGAGAACAAAGTTTACCAAACGTATGATAATAGTAACGGCTGTCGACGAGTTATGAAAGGCAGATCTGTGCTTGATTGGAATGCTAGCAAAGGAAAATGATGCCATGTTATACCTACTCTGTGTTGTTGATGCGCTCTCGAAGTATGCATGAGTGGAAAATCTGTATAGCAAAGCGTCCGCATCAGTCAAGAAAGGATTATAAGCTATTCTGTCACGTACTGAGCGATGCCCACATGCTATTCAAACCGACAAAGGTGGTGAGTTCATCAATGGAGTAGTCAAGAAATATTTGACTGAGCATGGAATACATTTCTATACCTCGCAGAATGAGCCGCACGCTGCTATGGTTGAAAGATTTCAGCCGACGTTAAAGGGTCGAATATATAGATACATGACTCATAAGAATACAAGAAGCTATATCGATATACTACCTAGTTTAGTCACATCGTACAATAAAACTGTACACACCAGCACACGTATGCCACCGATACATGCTGATCATAGTACTGAGCTGATCGCATGGAGAAATATATATGTAGGGAAGAACAAGAAGAACCCTAAACTAAAGAAAAATACACCAAAATCTGGTGATCATGTGAGAATCTCGCAAGCAAGAATGCCATTTGAGAAGGCATATCACTGGCAGGGAAGCCGTGAATTGTTTATGGTGAACGATGTTCTTTGTGACTAATATCCGATCTTATATAAATTGGAAGATTATTCGGGTGATCCAATTATTGGAACGTTTTATCGCGATGAGATTCAGAAAATTGGTGGCGTGAAAGAAGATAGAGAACACACAGTGGAACAGATAATTAAGAGTAGGAAGGGAGCTAAGGGAGTACGTGAATAATACGTCAAGTGGCTCCGCTATGAATGAATGAATGATTAATGTAGTAGTAGAAACATCCTACAGCTGCAATCAGTCCTTCTTCACTTTTTCCCATTGTGTCTTGTCCTCAGCCACAATTCTTAGCTTCCTCAGGTCCATTCTTGACTTTGAGTGTCCCTAATCCTGCTTTCTTGAGGTCACCTCGTAGCACACTTAGCAGATTTATGCAATGACGTCCTCTCATGGCTCTGTATTTGCTGGCTCAGAGGAGGGTGAATGCCAAGGCTCTCTGTGCTGGTGTGTCTTCTGGCATCCTTAGCACATGGCCAAACATGGACCATCTTTGCTGGGCAACTTTTATAGACAGCGGCAGCATATTACACATCTTGTATAGTGCATCATTGGAAATTATGCTCTCTGGCCATCGGTGCCCAGTGATGGCTCATAGGTGTATGCCATGGCAGGCGTCAAGTTTGTCTAGAGCTGCCTTTGGAGCTGCCCAGCTGTTGCAGGTATACATCATCAAGGATACGCAGGTTGCATTGTGTAAACGTAGTCCTTTTACCAAGGGCATCTTTGATCTACAAATCCATAGCTTCCAGAAGGACTGGAAAACTATGTTCTCCATGATGTAGCGTGCAGCAATGTCAGCAGTACTGCAAAGAAGTGGGCCCAAAATTTTTCTTTTCCTCCATGGTTCGCTGCCACAGAGTGGATCGTCATTTTCTTTAGTTTCCTGCTTTGTAGATAGGTATATGTGGGTGAACTCTGTTTTGGATTCATTCATAGAGATTCTCAATTTTTAGTTTGCTTGCAGCTATTTGGAGAAGTTCGTCAAGGTTTTTTTTCCCTCATCTAGAAAGTCCGCATCGTCGGCATATTCCATCTCTAGCGGCATGCCCAGTATTGACACCAGTGGGTTTGGTCTTGTGGAATTTTCCCACACGGATTTCAATGCAGCAGCCAGGTAACAGGTGAAGAGCACAGGGGATAGACCATCTCCCTGTGGGGGGCCGATTGATGTCTCACACTCTACAGACTTCACTGACTTGACTCGTACTCTCAGCTTGGTATCTGCAAGCAGTAGTCTCACTAGTCGTAGCTCATCTTCATTGCAACAAGGCCTGGCGTAGTACATCTAGGATCTTTGAGCGCTTATTGTGTCGAAGGCTCGTGACATGTCAATGCCCATTTTGTGGGAGTTTGGACATGACTACTGACACAAGCATGCGTTGAACCCATACATTGTCTGCGCAACTACGTCCACATTTGAAGCCACTTTGACATGATCCGGTGAAGTCGTCGATCTTGCCTCGGATGCGGCATAGAGTAACATTGGATAGGATTTTCCGTATGCTGTTAAGGAGCACAATGGGCCACAGATTGGCTGGGGACCCGGTGGCTTTTTGGGCTTGGGTAGAGTGATAAGGATGCCTTGGCCTACAGTGTCGATGGGAAGGTGGTGCATAAAAGCTGAATTGATTATGTGCGTGATCGGTTTTGAGATAATGTCACTTGCATATTTGAGTAGTTCATTGCTCATGCCATCAGGACCAGATGCACGTCCGTTTTTCAGGGCTTTCAGTGCCTTCTCAACCTCATCATCGTGGTTAGTGAACTGTTCCTTGAACCATTCACAAATTCTCGGCTTTGCCCTGGTCAGTCCCGATAAAGTGTCCTTCAGAGTTGTGTACAGTTAGTGGTGGTGTGTAGTCAGCAACTCTCAGGGCTCGGGCTGCCCGAAACATTTTGTGGCAGTCATCCATGGCAGTGATTTCATCTGCTAGGGCGTCTGCTTGTTGGATAGCAAGATTTTTTAAGCATTCGCTAATGTGGCGCAGAATGTTATTAAGTTCCTGTCGTAGTTTGGTGCGAGCTTCACTTTGGCCATTTTGATAGATGCGCAGCTGTAACGCTTTCTGTTCTGCTGACAGTTTTACTATGAGAGGGTCGTCAGTACACCTAGTTCTGTTGTTTTCAGAACACCTATGGTGCTAGTAGCTGATGATTCCAAAGATATCAGTATTTTGGTTAGGGCTTCGTTTGGATCTGAGCTGACCTCGATGTTAGCTATCTGCTCCCAGAGGGCCTTTTTATGACATTAGAGTATCAGTGTCGCTGATGAGCTTGGGTGAGTTGTAGGTGACTCTACCCTCTTGCCTGGTATGGTGTTTATACATTAGGTAGAGTTGGTTCATATGGAAGCGCGTAATGACTGGCGTATGGTCAGAATTGAGGTATGTGCCTCCATAGGAACGAGCATCCCGAAGTAGGGGTTTTGCTGCTGTCTTGCATAGTAGGCTCGGCTATACCTCCCAATATACCCTTCGAGGACAGAGCGTCACCGAGTGTACTCTGTCTAGATTTCAGACGACGGTGAGAAGATTGAGTAATGATAGTGCCTTAGGGCGGTATTATACCAGTCAGGCGGGTTATGGATGTATTCCAGTATTTGTAGGTGCACGATACTAGGCGGGCCATAGGTTAGGTAATATCCTAGGTGGATTACTACGCTCAGCAATACCTTTCACGAAAACTGTTGCCAAGACAGTAGGTAAACAAGCTCTTAGTGCAGGAGTTGGGCTAGCAAAGGATGCAATGGTGGGAAAGAATGTTAAATCCTCATTGAAATCAAGAGCGTATGGTCTAGCCAGGGCTCTGATACCAGTGGCTGTAACAGTAGTATGTGGAAGATTAACCAAACCTAAACCAAACCTAAAGAGGAGTAATGTACGTAATGCTCAGTCAGCGCGCGCGACACTGATGAGGAAGGGACATAATAAATGTCAGAGAAAACACGCTGATATATTCAATTGACTAAAACATGGAACTTAGTCATGCATGTGAGTGTTCAAAGAGTGAGTTGGACATTTTTCAGACATGCCCCATAGTAATGACGTTGGAGTCCGCAAAATTGGAACAATTTCAACCTGTATCGAGCTTATCAGATTCTGAACAGATCAAGTTTTACATCAGCAGATCTTCGGATAGATATTTAGATCTTACCCAGTCTTACATCTCGATTAAAGTTAAGTTAGTAAAGCTAGATGCAGCGGGTACTGAGACACGGCTCGCAGTTGATGAACAGATGGGTCCTGTGAATAATCTCCTTCATACGATGTTCTCACAAGGGGATGTTTTTTTAATGGAAAACGTGTCAGTGACTCGAATGAAAATTACGCTTACCGCACTTATTTTGAAACATTGCTTAATTATGGAAGTGATGCCGCATCCTCGCATCTCCAACTTGCTGGATGGCGAATGGACAATGCTGGTGAATTTGATAATGTCGCCGATACTAACTTAGGATTTCAAGCACGCATAAAAATGATGGCTGAAAGCAAGACAGTGCAATTAATTGGTTGCATACACACTGATATGTTTCTGCAGGATCAATGTCTGATCGGATCCGTTGATTTGAGAGTACGCCTGCAGCGGAGGAAAGATGCTTTCGGCATTATGTCTACAGATGATCTCAAACCTAAGTTGAAGTTTTTGTCAACTAACTTATTTGTAGGTAAGGTTATACCATCCCCTGATTTGTTAGTATCGCACATGGTTACTCTGAGAAAGACGAGTGCTAAATACCCTATTCGTTGTGTTGTATGTAAAACATATACGGTACCGAGTGGAGTTATGAGTGTGGATAGAGATATATTTATTGGACATACAAGAGTATTATTCGGTTTTGTACCAAATGACGCTTATAATGGTGCTGTTACTAAAAACCCATTCAGGTTTTATAATAATCATGCTACATGCTATATTAAAGGGGAAGAGGTGACAACATCACCAGTACACCCATCATTTAGTGATGACATTTACTCTGATGCCTACTTTTCGATGTTCAGTGGTACTGGAGCGCTATTTAAAGACCGTGGGTATCCGATTGATAAAGCACACTTCAGATATGGCACGACACTATTTGTATGGGATTTTACTCCTGATTTAGCTGATTTGGAGCACCGATACCCTACACGTACTGAATGGTTAAGAGTCGTCTTCCATTTTAGCGAAGCACTACCTGATACAACAAACGTGATTTGCTATGCTGAATTTGATAATACGATAGAAATCAGATCAGACGTCAATGTATTAAGATTTTTTTTTAAATGCTGAATACATTTGAAATAGAGCATCTATTATTCGGTGACGTCAAAACGCGCAAACACTTCCTCAGCGTTTTTGCAATTGACAATGTACCCATTCATATTAAATATCGTCAATCTCCATTAGTGATAAACACACATCACAGTAATATAGGCAGGCAGTACTGGGTCGCGGTTTATTACACATCGAGTGGAAAAGCAGAATACTTTGACCCTTATGGAAGATGCCCTTCAGACAGAAGAATGATATCAAATGCACGCAATGGGCGTCATGCACATATTTATTCCTATAATGCTGAACGTGTTCAACTGGCACTGATGACAACATGCGGATATTATTGTGTATATTTCTTATATTATCGTTCGAGAGGTGTAGACATGAAGCATATACTATGGAGGCTAAGAAAACATAAAAGAAACGATGCGAAAGTGAAGCGTTTAACTCTAAGAATGAGAGAAAACATGTGAAAAATAACAATGGATAATTAATAATAATAATTATTGTTTCTCACGTATTTATAGAATAATTGATGTCATTAAATGTTGTTGCTAATTTAGTTTATTATTGTATTTTCTTATTTTGCTTCGATGTGTCAATAACATAAAATAAAATAGTGCATTATTTGTTCTCCGCCCATTATACTGTTGCCCTAATATCGCATTGCAATATGCACGCATACTAATGGAATGATATCATGGTTATACACACGCACACAGGGCACACGGGGCATGCACACATGGTGCACACACTGGGGCATGCATGCACACAAGGGTGCACACAGGGGCATGCACACATATGGGGGCACGCATATGCATGCACGCGCACAGGGGCACAATATATAACAAGTGGTATCTCATATTACATCGGTGTCATGCCTAAACCATCATGTCATATACAAACGGCGCGAATCAGAACTAGTGCAGGCTGTGCGCTATTGTTCATTAGTGGGATGCTGCACACTATTGTTCTAAATGACCATCTGTGCGCTATTGTTCATGCAGGTGGCCGCTGGACACTATTGTTCTAAATCCTGATTGATCGAGATAGGGTCAAATGTCACAATTTAATACCATATAGTTTACAAGTCATAAAATGTTATTTTCTGATTTTATTCAAACCTAAATCGTGGCGTGGTGGTAGTTTAAGCAAATATATTTTGATACTAATTTGGCATAGGAAGTTTCAATTCACGCTAGTTTCAAAATATTCAACAGATATACGACTAAGGAATGAACTATATTTTAACATTTTGATTTTTCAAAACTAAATCGTGGTGCAATGGTAGTTTAAGCAAATATTTTTTTATACTAATTTGACATAGGAAGCTACAATTCGCGCTAGTTTAAAAATATTCATCAGATACCAACCAGCTATGTGCTATTGTTCATAAGTGGGCGCTGCACGCTATTGTTTTAAATGACTGGCTGTGCGCTATTGTTCATGCAGGTGGCCACTTAACGCTATTGTTCTAAATCCTGATTGGTCGAGATAGGGTCAAATGTCACATTAATCACTTTAACATAACAATAGTGCACAGCTGGTCACCTGCAATTCATATGTGACCGTTGTTCATGTTCAATAACATAGAAAGCCACAATTCTGCTTAGTTGCAAAATATTCTATTTTTTAATTCAACGAGGGGGGGGGGGGGGGGGGGCGGCGCCGCCACCCACCTAATGAATACGTTAAACACGTTCAGCCAGAACATGCTCATCATTATGCACGCATGTCAATATCTATTTAAAAACACATTAACCTATGCATTAACACACATATCAATTACCGAACAGACAATAGTGTGTAGCCGGACATTTATAACACTAGCGGACACCTGCATGAACACATCTACCCACTCATTTAGAACAATAGCGTCCACCCGCTCATTTAGAACAATAGCATCTACACACTCATTCAGAACAAACAATCAGAACGCAGTATTTAAATAGGTCAAGAGCCCATTTGCATGACAATAGCGTCCAGACTCCCCCTTGACTACTATTGCACTGCTCTGGACTGAAGAGATGATGCTACAGCACATTCAACAAGCAGGTTTGGAAGTCGGACTAATAGCAAACGGAGAGACCAAAGTTTTTAATCTTACAATCGTAAACTCTCTAGAACATGTTACACACTTTAGGTGCACATGACATGGGTAAACAGTGCCAAGAAAGACACTAAGATCAGGAACCCACTTGCCTGGAAGGTTTGCAGCATAATGGTAAAGATCTGGTAGTTGCCCATTCATATCCATTTGAAGATTCGATTCTTTGACATGTTTGAAGCAACTGTCAAGTCAATACTCATTTATGGGTGTGAAACAGGGACAATAATAACCTAACTCCAGAGAACTAGGCAGATGTTACAATAGGCTTTTGCGAAAAACACTAAACATACATTGGCAGGAGCACAAAACAAACAAAGAATTGTTTGTCTCTCTTAAAAATGTGACGAAGATTAAAACTAGCAGGCCACTGCCAACGTTATACTGAAGAGGCAGCCTCAAACTCATGAGAAGCGGAAGCGAGACAGACCACCTTTAACCTACTTCGATGTGCTGCTGAGTGATGCCAGCCTTACCAATAATGACGAACAATGATGTCCAATGATGGCTCATCAATGCTCACGTCTTAAGTAAGCAATCTGGGTCCTATAATAACACAAGCATCCCACATGTATATTCACTCCATAGATTCGCATCATTCCCACTCCACATAATGGCGCTACATAACATTGTTATTACATACATTTCTAGTAATCTTATTATTACAAGCTATTGAATGGAAACACAAAATTGGATGATCATAATGACTTGAGGCATTCACTTCTAACTATCCCCCGCCCACTGATAGCTAAGCTCCACCCACTCTTTTCACATGTCGGAATCAAGTTGAAACTTTGAAACCTGAATTACCAGAATCAGAATTTCAAGGTAACGACATGTATACAGGTAAGCTGAACAGCTCCAAGTCAAAAAGGTTTCAAAATATTCAACAAAATGTTTATTAAGTTCGATATTCATCAAAGACATAAAATTACTTCACTTCATGACAAAATATTAAATTTTCGGGACAGACTACATCACCATAATTGTGACATCAGCTAACATGGGATGTATGTGATTATGACAGATACTTGAGAGAGGATCCTTCATTGAGGAAAGTAGATGTAAGTTATTGATTGAATTGTACATGTATCACTATAATACCCCTAGTCCATATGTATATAAACACAACCCTTACAGTATAATTAGCAAACAGATTTTATTTATTTCAAATATAACACTAATACAGTACAGTAACTATAATAAATATATCAACAAAACACTTCAATATTAAAAAAATAAAGTGCAATTATTATTATTATTATTATTATTATTATTATATCAGTCAATATGTTTGAAATTTTCATTTCAAATTTAAATTGTATAATTTTATCTCTTAAAGCTTCATAACAATATCCGACAACAAACAAGGAATGTATCATAAATATGTATAAAGGTAAAACTATAATGTTATAGGATAAAACAGATACGAGAATGACAATTTGTAATATGTCTCATCCAGATAATGGTCGCATTGTCCGGACATGTTCGAGAAACATTCTCAATTTCTGCTAGGGTATAAAGTCAGTCGGATAAAACAGATATGAGAATGACAATTTGTAATATGTCTCATCCAGATAATGGTCGTAGTGTTCGGACATGTTCGAGAAACATTCTCAATTTCTGCTAGGGTATAAAGTCAGTCGGATAAAACAGCGATGAGAATGACAATTTGTAATATGTCTCATCCAGATAATGGTCGCATTGTCCGGACATGTTCGAGAAACATTCTCAATTTCTGATAGGGTATAAAGCCAGTCGGACATCTTGACTCATTATTGTGATAATGTCGAGAAAGAAATCAATGTTTAGAGGCAACTTTTTGTGGAAATATCACCAAAAGTATGGCACTTCATTTTACAGAACGACTCCTATCAAGGAAAAATAGGTTATATATCTATATCCAGCAGGAAGCACATATGTTTCTTTGTTGTAATATGAATATCTATGCTGACAATATGTGATAACAAGCACAAGAAAGCTGGTGCCCATGAAAACTAAAAAACGTTTGACTCAGAAGGCCCAACAATCACTGAAAATACCTTTCTCTATGTAGTAGGTAACAATTTCATTCAAAGCCTTCATATTGTTAAAAAAAAAAGGAGAAAAAAAGGAAATTGACAAAATTGTGTTTTTGCATTAAAAAGCACATTTCCACCCAAAATCTTTGAGTCGAGTCCTTCAAAAGGCACATATTTATAAAGAAGGTGCCTGCCAAGTTTCATTAAATTATTTTAAGCGAGTCTGTATGGTATGCTGTTTATGAGAACATTGACAATAATCATGAGCCCATTTTCACCCAGAACCTTGGACCTACAAAAATGCATCCTTCAAAAGGCACATATACTCATCAACAAGAAGCAACCTGTCAAGTTTCATTAAATTATTTAAAGCGATTCTGTATGATATGGTGTTTACGAGATAATTGACAAAAATCATGTTTTGGCATTAAAAAGCCAATTTTCAAACAATATTTTGGAGAATCCTTGAAAAGGGGCATCTAGCCATCTTAAAGAAGCCACCTGCCAAGTTTCATTATGTTATTTTAAGCGATTTGTGTTTACAAGAAAATTGACAAAAATCGTGAGATTTTGCATTAAAAAGCCAATTTCCACCTAAAATCTTAAAGGTGAATTCTTCAAAAGGCACATCTGTGCATCATAAATGAGGCATATAACAATTTCATTAAAATATCTGATGCGGTTCTGTATGATATGCTGTTTACAAGATATTGTGGATGGAGACAGACAGATGGATGGACGGACGGATAGACAGATGCAGTGATTACTATAGAGTGACCGCACCTTCTGGTGTGGGCCCTAAACATGACAAATTATTTAAATTCAAAGTATTAATTTAAATGAAATATGCTTACACATTGCTAAGAAATAGGTTAATAAAAAAAACCCATTAAAAAAATAACTGATTGAAGTTGCATAAGTGATTTATAGCTTTATTGAAATCAGAGTGATCAATGTTAAAATAATGGCCAAGAGAAATATAGCACCGCCACATTCACCACAAGGCTTGCACCATGAAAAGTATTGTATAAAGTCACAGCACTTAATGAAAACCATCAGCCAGATAGTAATTATGCAGATGGCATTTCTTTAGTTCCAGTGTAATTGTAAGATTCCAAAACGAGATTATGGCATAGTAAATAATTGTATTAAAATATCTACGTTTAGAAAACACAAAGAAATCAAAGGTATTGCGCTACTGATTAGTCATATTCAGATGTCATGTTTGAATTTTTGGTCAACATTTTGAAAACAATTTGGCAGCAACAATGTTCACTGAAACACCAGGCTTTGGACATGTATTGCAAAGATATACTAACAGAATGCTTGTTATTATTAGTCTCACTATTCTTAGTAGTATTACCATTATGAATTATCATAATTACTACTTTTGCATAATTATTGCAGTGCAATAGCTGAAAAATTGTAAGCATAACTAATGTTAATGTATATATGTAAATATCAAATTGCAATTTTCTTGTAAAATTGTTACGTACAATTTTAACATACCACCTTTTATAGTCTTGTAGGGAAAGAGTCGAATCTAAGTCAGTTTGACTTGTGACTCAATCCCATTGTTATTAATTGACAATAAAATATGTTTAAAACAAAAACACTGAAAATGTTCTCTCCTTATAAACTGGATGTACTGCATCACACGTGTCGAGCCATTTAGTTTTTCTGCATACCACACATGTGCAGTGTCGCAAACAAGGATTTCTTAAAATAGTATACCCCTTGATAAATCAAATGTCTGTTTGAAAAACTGTAACATTCTTCTAATTCTTGAAAAGGAGTAAGTCCAACCCATGTAAATGTATGGAAAAAACTGTAAAAATTAGTTTCAAAATATTCAACAGACTGTTTATTAAATAGTAAACATACAATTCGTACACTTGCTAGACAATGTTCTTCATGGAGCTACATCCGTCATTCATTATGCATTTTGATTGTGCTGTTGGCCTACATGTGACATAATTGATTCTGATGTGATATCCTTTAAAAACTATGTCCTATAATTAAGCCTTTATTGACAAAATTATGTCAAGAAATCAAAACATGTGCTTATTCAATGCCCATTTGAAGGACAAGTGAAGACTATTTTTGAAAATGTACCACTTGTTTACTTGTCGGTCATTCCAGTGGTAAATTTTCAAAAATAATCTTTTGTTGGCCTGCAAACGGACATTCTTTAAGAGCACTGTGGAGGCCGGCTTAGTTATGAAAGTGCTAAGCCATGAAATATATGATCCCTGAGAGAAGTTACTGTACTGGATTTCTAACATGATGCTAAATGAAGTGGCAGTAGCATCCAATAAAACATGGATTGTAGATCATTATATAAGTTAACAAATAAATAACTCAAGAATAACAATAAAAGATAACATAATAAATTGAAATGTAACAGGTATCGAGAAGAGCATGCAAACAAGTACATTGTTCAGCTAGCTAGCACCTATTAGATAAAATATAAATATCTCGGGTAAACAAACAATAACATGTCAGATAACGATGGTGGAAATGGAATGTATGTCAGTCTGGAAACACATCATTAGTGAAACAAAACTGTAACGCCTCTCAAGCCACTTTTCTTTTACTGCACATGACACGTCATAAGTGGCTTTGTTATCGCAATTGGATTAGGCAGCATTTCCTCCAATCCAATTATGTTAAAATATTCAACAGTACATATTTTATTTTGCTTTGGAACATTTAGGGTTATTTCTCGGCGGTACTATGGTATTGCACTGCATAGACGTGACAGAGGGCCGAGCTAGGGGAAAGTGTCATGTCATATGGAAGCTGCAATCATTATGCAAAATCTCATTAAATATGATTGCTCACTGGATAAGTTTGACTTTGACAATGCAAACAACTTGCCAGAGCAAAATTCTCGCGATGTTGTCCAATGAGTAAGCCATAATGAAATACCCTTAAAGCTGAACTACATTGCAAGCATTAATGGCCCGAGCAAATTTCAACTAGAGGCAGATGATCCACAGTGCACACGGTTATATATACCGATATATATATATATATATATATATATAAACTTTGTTGAATTAAGTGGCCATAAAATGGAATAAAAACCTTACCAAGCATGCATGCCATAGCTGTAAGTAAATTGTCTGAAAAATAATTTTAGATTAAACAACTTCTCAAGAACCTCTGGTATGATTTCAATTATATTTAACAGCAATCATATGCAAGGAATAGAGATCAAAATTTGTTCAAAGGAAACCAAACTGGCAGCCATCTTGTATTTTGGCTGAATTTTTAGAAACATCTATAAAATCTTTTCCAAAAGCACTTGGGGATCAATTTCAAACTCATGAAACATTATCTAGCTTGCTCAAGGAACATTGATTGGCCAAATGTTTTGGCCGCCATCTTGGATGACATAGTTTTCATGAAAATGACTTCTCCAGAGCAACTGAACAGATCTGGTCAAACTTTTGGAGATATGATTAGGTCCTAAGGGCCATTAAAGTTTGTTCAAGGGAAGTTGATACATGGATAAAGTTGATACATGGATTAAACAATCAAAATTTCGCGTGTTTGGTGGCCATATTGGAATTTTTATTTGATGGATTTTGCTTGGGTATGCTGGTTTCAGATTTGCATATTTTCAAACTGTCGCATAAACCGTTTGGCAACTACTTGGATTTTTTCTCGCCAAAAACTCCCATTATAAAGCCATACAAAATTAAAAATGTCTCCTCGAGAACCACTTGGCCGATTTCAATTATATTTGGCAGAAAGCATCCTTATGGCTTCAAGATCCAACTTTCTTCAAACGAAGCTGATCAGCCAATTTGGCTGATTTTTAGAAATGTCTTTAAAAATTTTCTTCGAAACCACTTGGGGTGGGGTATCAATTTAAAACTCATGAAATTTTATCCAGGGCAACATATAAATGTTTGATTGATTCTAACTTGATTGACAAAGTGTTTCGATGGCCATTTGGATGACCTAGTTTTTGCCAAAATGCCTTTTCCAGAACTGCTGAACAGAGCAGGGCAAAATTTGGCAGATATAATTAGGCCCATTAAAATTTGTTCATGGGAAGTTGATATGACAAAGAAAATGGCCACCATGGAACAATAAAAATGTAGCGTGTTTGTCTTCCATTTGGATTTTTTTATTTGATGGATTTTGAAGCTGAAACTGTCTGATAAACGGCTTGACGGCCATCTTTGATCTTTTTTCGGATGAAAACTCTCATTATACTAAAGCAATATTACATTTAAGATGTTGTTTTCTTGAGAACCACTTTGACTACTTTCAAGTATATTTGGCAGAAAGCATCCTTATGGCAGAGATTAAAACTTTTTCAAATGAACTGGATCAGCTGATTTGAAACGTCTTTAAAAATCTTTTCCCAAACGGCTGGGGGATCAATTTAACAGTCATGAAACATCATCTAGGGCAACAGCTGAATCAAGTTTTTCAAGGGAACTTAATTGAGCAAATGCTTCGGCAACATCTTGGATGACGAAATCTTCACAAAAATGATCTCCAGAACCTTGAAAGGATTGGGCCAAAAATTGGGAAATATGATTAAGGACTAAGACATTCAAGTTTGTTCAAGGGAAGCTAGTACATTTAGAAAAACATGGCCACCATTGACC
>CM067371.1:113698622-113763622 GCA_034401795.1 Chaetoderma sp. LZ-2023a | reverse complement strand
CCAAAATCCAAGATGGCCACTGCCCAAATTGGCCATCGCCTTCATTTCAACAAACTTGGATCCCTATGCCCTAAGGATGCTTCCTGCCAAATATAATTGAAATCAGCTCAGTGGTTCTTGAGAAGAAATCGTTTAAAGGAAAAGTTGACGGAGGGACGACAGATGGACGGCATAAGCTCACTTGGCCTTTCAGAACAATCACACTTTTGAAGGGGAGTTCTGAGCCAATCTCCACAGGGTTTATCCACCTAGTTTTCGAAGTCATTTAAAACCATTCCTATTTATTACCTATAGGATAAATTTTCTAAGTTATGAAAATACAAGATGGCCACTGGAAAATCTGACCCATTGAAATTCTGAATGGTAGTTGCAGAAACTATCACCATAAAGTCCTTCTAGGCAAATTCAGTTGAAATGCATCAAGTGGCTAAGGAGATGAATTTTTTTCACCCAAACAATTGACCAATCAAAATTCTGAATAGAAGTTCGGGAGCCTAGCATAATAGAATCCCTCCAGACAAATTCAGCTGAAATTTAACAAGTGGCTAAGGAGAAAATATATTTTGACGATTTCCAGTGAATTTTTCATAAAATCTAAGATTTTCACCCAAAAAATTGACCAACCAAAATTCTGAATAGATTCTTGAGTCAGCCACCATATTGTCCTTCTAGCCAAATTTGGTTGAAATCTATCAAATGGCTAAGGAGATGTAGTGTGACAATTTCTGGTAAATTTTACATAAAATCTAACAAAAAAATCAACCAATCAAAGATCTGAGTAGATGTTCTGGAACCTTAGGATCCTTTTAGCCAAATTTGCTTGAAATCGGTCAAACCGTTAAGATGTGATTTGATGGACGAACGACGAACAGCCACCATGGCATAAGCTCAGATGAGATAGTCATAGGCGTGTAAAGTACATGTAGCACCCTAAAATAACAAGGAATCAGATCTCGATTAGCTGGTCAACTAATGTGACTAACAAGTAAAATAAGATACATGTAGGTAGTTTACATAATCAGTCTTTACATATTTGATAATCTACCATGTTCAATTATTAACCCATTAATGAACAAGAGGGAGAAATACTGGTCTTTGATCTTGTGGAATCTGTATTTGCAGGCTAAGATTATTTTTTAAATTTTACCACTGAAATTACTGGTTCGATAAACGAGCCAGTCATTGCAATGGTTAATTTTCAAAATAGTCTTCTAGATTGATTTGCAAATGGACATTTACTAAGAAAAAGTGCTAATTCCTTAACAAATCTTGACCACTAAATGGTTAACAAGAGCAAATAGAGATTGCAGACCGGCACACTTATGTTTTTTAATAAGGTTTTCATTTTTATTTCAGATTTTTTCTTAATTCTACCTTCTTATCAGATCATGATCAAAATTGGGATCTCTTGTCATGTGAGTAGCTGTATGAGTTGCTTTATATTTGGTCTGCGAGACAGATTATCCTTGAATTGCAATTGCATCGCAGCACAATATTTACTTGCATTGTGTTACAGTGGGTATCTCAATGATGTTTATTTTGAAGATGTTGTGAACAATAATAGCTCTCTCAAACTTGGTCATCAACATACATGTAGCCACATTATATCCTATAGAAATTTGACTGATTAATCCAGCATAAAATTGAGGAATCCAGTTTCTTAGTCAATTACATGACATCATAATCAACTACGTAATGTGTAGGATGATGTCTTCATCAATTACGTCATGACTCGATTTAGTCCGTCTTAAATGCTTAATTGTCTGTCAGGTTGTACGAACTGTATGCCGTTACTATTTAAAAAGCATGCTGTTGAATATTTTGAAACTAATTTGCCATAAGCAGCAACAGCACCCAGTCAGATTAGTTTCAAAATATTCAACAGCTTACCTGTATGGTTTTCTGGGAATTGAGATTCAGAGAGTGCAGAGATCAATTGATCAAAACACAGTCAAAGCATGGGTAGAGCTTAGCTAGAGATTGGTGGGGCATAGCTAAAACTAAAAATTGACATGGATTCCACAGGAACGATGGGGCTCAGAAACCAATAGAATAATCCAAGTGCAAAGTTTTTCTCATTGTCTGTAAATTGACATTTTCTGTAGGAAAACTGTGACCATGGTTTATTGAGTATGTGATTTTATAGCATCAAAGGGAATATCATATATGTATACATTTAAAACTTGTCATCTCCTATCAAAATTATTCAAACAGTTTTGTAATAATGCCATTTGAAAGGGTCTTCTTCCTATCCTGTACCTGTTTATAAATATCTCTTGCATCATGCAGCCTGCCGTGTTGAAGTAGGAAGTCACCATAGGAAGCATACACATCCCACAGTCGAGGGGAAAGTTTCTGTGCAGATACAAATGCCACTTCAGCATCGTCCTCCTCTCCCAGCTGAAACAGTATAGTTATGTGAGGTTCATATTCAAATTAACTACATGATAATGATGACTTATTCATATCACTTTTAAGCAGAACAAGAACGCTGAGGCGTACAATGTCTCGCCTGTAAAGACATTGATAGTGTGGATTTCCAAAGCAAACTTGGCATGGCATAGTACTCTTGCATAGTATATAACGCTGCTGTAAAATTGTGTTGCTATTCAGTGAGCCATTGTTGAAAATAAGAGGTATCAGAAGATACCAATAGCTCGCATTTTTAAGTTACCGCAGGATCCGGATGCCGCAGGACCTGGTCTGCCCAGGACTAAACATTCTGCGAAATAATGTCCAAGCCATGTACATACATGTATATAGAATTAGATTGCCCATTTGACCCCTGACCACTGCCCTCAGATTGACTCAAGAACAAAATAATTTGTTGTACTGTAGTCTACTAACTACAAGCTTCAAAATGATGTGACATGACCATATTTGATAAAATTTATTCTATCCTGCTCCTGGGGGTGATATCAAAATTCCAATGTGTCATGCACATCCCTGGCCATATGTGTAATCATACCGAAAGTTTCAAGTTTCTGTGAAATGGTCTAGGACTTGCGTTACAATTGATTGGTGCCCACTTTTGACCCTGCCCTCTACCCTCAGGTTGACCCAAGATCAAAATAATTCCTTGTACTGTAGTCTACTCATCATTGGCTTCAAAATGATATGTGACCACCTTTGAAAAATTAAATTTTTTACCTCACATTTCCCACCCCCAGGGCCGTACCCCTGGGGTCATACTAAAATTCCACAAGAGCTATCAGAAGATAGCAAATAGCTTACCTGTACTGTATATTAATTGTACATCACAGGATATGTTGGACTACCGGATACAGTCTCATTTTGAAATTTGACAATAAACATGCCGATTCAAAATAACCCTGGTACTACCCATCGGGCAAGCATAGCTTGGAGACTGACCCATAAAGCCTTTCTGCCCAGGAGCAACTTGAGGTCATTGTAATGGCAACTGGCACCCTGGGGCTAACCGAAAGGCAAATGGTCCAAACATAAGCAAAGTTCATAATCTGAAAAAAGAAGAAACATTTTCAAAAACAATCAGCATAATACATATTTGGATGTGAAATGGTCTAGGAGTTGCGTTACAAGTGACATGACCACATTTGATAAAATTTATTTTCTGCCCACCATTTCCCCCACCCCTGCCCCTGGGGGTGTTATTAAAATTCCAATGTATCATGCACATCCCTGGCCATATATGTAATCATACCGAAGGTTTCAAGTTTCTATGTGAAATGGTCTAGGAGTTGCATTACAATTGATTGGTGCACACTTTTGACCCCACCCCCTACCCTCAGTTTCACCCAAGATCAAAATAATTCCTTGTACTGTAGTCTCCTCATTCAAAATGATATATGACATGACCACCTTTGGAAAAATCTTATTTTTTACCACACATTAAACGAAATCAAGGATTTCTTTTTTCACGAGAGAGTTGATACTTACCTCTCTAATACTTTTGATATTGCTAAATATTGGCTTTCACTCAATAAAACACTCAGATTAAAAACAGTTAGGTGCCCCTACTGGGCAGGTAGTCAGAGGTAGTCCGGCGGATGCCAGCCCCACCACCGCGCATGCGCCGACTACTACTGCCTCTGACTAATTTATTGGCTAACACATGCAACTACCAAGAGCCTGAAGACCGAGCCTCTGTGGGGTGGAGAGGCCGGGTCCGTATCTAGGGAGGTAAGTATCAACTCTCTCGTGAAAAAAGAAATCCTTGATTTCGTTTATTTCACATCAAGAGTATACTTACCTCCCTAATACTTTTGATATTGCCAGAATTCGAAAGTGAATCTGGCGGGAGGGAGGCGAGGTCAAAAGACCAGCTCTTCCCTATACGCTTTCAAGCGTTTAAGGCACTTATGACATCTGAAATGTGTGAGAACACAGTCAGGATTTGACAAACCATCGGATAACACAACCGATGCATGAGAGATGACCGAATGTCATATGCGCTCTTCCCCCCCCCCCTCCTGGGAGGAAGACTAGATGACCTCAATGTCCTATACGCTCTCTACGTACTAGTGCCAAGTACTATAGGACAGAGACGAAAAGGCTCCATTTTCGTATACTCTCTATGATGAACCACCTCCCACATAAACCATCACCATATTAATAATAATGGGTAACGTGACAATACAAGTAACAATGAACAACACATGAACAAGACTGACCTTGTTGAACTTGGAAGCTGTCATCATGATCCCAGTAGAGAAGCCTGATGCAGTCCCGACAAGTGGTTGTTACCATCGCTAAATTGCGAAGTATATAAGCAATGCGGAAGCACTCCTCACAAAATGTAAAAGCGATTAATGTTTCAAAATCGACAAGGCGAGAGGGTTAGAGGTGTCACGGAGGTAATGGTCTGTAAAACTTGACTCACAGTGCCACTGAGCCACGGACATAATGTCATCCACAGGGACCCCACTAAACAGGGCAGTGGATGCCACGACACCGCGGACACTGTGAGCCTTGGCCACATCAACCTGTCTCCCGGTGGCGGATTTGTGACAAAACTGAATACACTCCACAATCCACCTAGAAATGGTGTCCTTAGACGCCCTGCCATGGGGTTCAATATATGACAACCATAACGCTGATAGGTCGGTACGCCACTCCGAAGTACGCTGTTTGTACCGGAGCAGCGCCCGGACGGGGCACCATGCTTTAGAATTAGGATCATATCTAGTTAAAGATGGCAAAAAAATAGGTTGACCTGGATATTTCAATGACTGATTCTTAGCCAAGAAATTAATCCTAGGTAGAAGCTTAAGGCCTTCCCCTGTAACCACAAAACGGTCATCCTCGGCTGATAAGGCGTGAATCTCACTCCTACGCCTTGCCGAGACCGCAGCAATTAAAAATACAGTTTTAAGCGTTAACATTTTCATAGAAATGGAACTAAGTGGTTCAAAAGGCTTATCTCCTAGTACCTGAAGCACCAGAGATAAACTCCAAGACGGAATCCGTGGAGGATTCCATGGTCTTAGATTGCCCATGCCTTTAATTAATACATTTAATGTACTTACTTCATCACTCCCCCTATTAGCCAAGCAAGGGATAACAGTCATTAATGCTGATTTGTAACCAGCAATAGAGTTAGGCTTGAGGCTATAGGCATCATATAGGTGACAGAGGAAATCAGCCACTACCTGAATAGATGAGTCCATTGGATCAATACATCTTTTTGAGCACCACTCTGCAAATCTGTTGATTTTATAATTATATGCTCTGGAGGTTGACCCCCTCCTGGCTTTGGCCATAAACATGGCCGCTTGCTCAGAAAAGCCCTCCTTAATTCTAGATTCCTTGACAACATCCACGCAGTCAATCTGAACATTGACGGGTTGTCGTGAAGGGCCTTGCCCTGGAAGATAAGGTCGTCCATCAGAGGCAGAGGAACCGGACTGCAGACCAGAAGGTCCAGCAGATCCGTATACCACGATCGGCTTGGCCAATCCGGGGCGATCAGAAGCACTTGGCACTCCTGCTGCCTGATTTTCTGAAGCACCTTTGGAATCAGGATTGCTGGAGGGAATGCGCATGCATACATTCCCCCCCCCAGCTGATAGCTAACGCATCTGTTGCGAAAGCGCTTGGGTCTGGAATCGGAGAGACGTACGTCGTCATCTTCGCATTCTTCTTCGTTGTGAACAAATCGATGTTGGGTTTCCCCCAATGGTCGAACAGACGATCCGCCACACATTGATTTAGTTGCCATTCCGTGGGTAAAACACTCATCCTTCGGCTCAATGAGTCTGCTAGCAGATTTAGCCTTCCCGGAATATGAACTGCCTTCAAGGTGATCCCATGATCTAGGCACCAACAAAGCAGTTTCCATGTCATCATACAGAGACTGGGCGACTTCGTTCCGCCCTGGCGGTTTATGTAAGTCACTACTGTTGAGTTGTCTGAACGAATTAGAACAATCTTGCCATGAACTTTCTGTAAGAAATGTTCCAGGCCCAGGACTACTGCTCTTAGCTCTAGTAGATTGATATGTTCCTTGGACTGATCGAGATCCCAAAGCCCTGATATTGTGGACTCTTCCAGACAAGCTCCCCACCCCTCCATCGATGCATCTGTATACACAGTCACCTGAGGGTGGGGAGGGGTTAGCAAAACCCCCGGCAAGAGATTCTCTGTATTCAACTACCATTGCAGGTGGTGAATCAGAGGCGCCAACACTGACACGTTCGAGTCCAGCGAACCTGAACTCTGGGTCCACTGTGTCATGAGAAACAACTGGATCGGGCGCCTGCGCAAGGCGGCCTGCGGAATGACTGGTTCCAATGAAACCATCAACCCCAGCATTCTCAAGTAAACCCGTGCCAGGACATGACGACTGTCGCACACCGACTGTATTACTGAGATGAGTCTTTGAACCCTCTCCTGAGTGGGATAAACATATCCCCTCTCCAGATCGAAGAACATGCCCAGGTAAACAAACTTCTGGGATGGAGTTAGCTCTGATTTTTGGAAATTGACTATCCAGCCCAAGTCCGTGAGAGTTTTCAAAACAATCTCCAGATTGGCCGATAACATTTCCCGGGTGTGTGCTTTCAACAGCCAGTCGTCTATGTACGTGTGGACTGCTATGCTTCTCCTGCGGAGGTATGCAGTGATCGCGAGAACCACACGGGTGAAGACCCGAGGAGCCGTGGAAATTCCGAAGGGTAATACCCTGAATTCCCACTGTCTGCCCTGGAATGCAAATCTCAGGAAGCGACGGAAACTCCTCTCTATGGGAATGTGGAAATAAGCATCCTTCAAATCTATTGACGCTGTCCACATTCCTCGCTCTAACCCCGCCAACACCGAGCGCACAGTCTCCATCTTGAAACTGGGCGTCTCTATGAACTTGTTCAATGGCTTGAGGTTGAGAATCGGCCTCCACCCTCCGGTGTTTTTCGTTACTAAGAACATGGTTGAATAGAAGCCCGGGCACCTCTGCGCCGGCTGAATGGCTTCCTTTTGTATGAGGGAATTTATTTCGTCCTCTATACACAACCTTTGATCTGGATCCCTCGGAATCGGAGTCCAGATCGGCACGAGAGACAGTCGTGATGGCGGGCCTGTCATCCACTCGGGACGATACCCGACTGAAAGCCATCGCAAGACTAAACGGTCCTGAGTCAACCGCTTCCACTCTGGCAAGTGGCCGGCCAAATGGCCGCCCACCGGTCCACCTAGGGAGAGAGGTGGACATAAGGAGTGCAAGAGTGGCACTGTCTTCTCGGCCTGAAACACCGGAGCGCGGGTGGCTGTCTGGCTGGCTGCGTCTGGGGAGCCTGCGCCCCCCTCGCTGCTGGCCGAATCGCACGCGGCCTAGACCGACGCTGCGCTGGTGGCTGGCCTCTGACCTGGCCAGCGCCACCTCGAGCCTGCAGGGGACGATACGCAGGGGGTGCTGCGCGAACGCGCTCCCGCCGGAGCACCTCAAACTGCTCACGCAGCGCCCTCTGGTTGTTGACCAGAGTCACCGTCTCCTGGAGGTGCCTACATCCCTCACCTCCAAAGAGACCAGGACCTGTCATAGGAGTTCGCAGCAGCCTATTATACAGGTCCTGGGACGGGCACAGATTGTCAAGGGCAAACGTGCGCCTCGCCCGGACACTCCTGGTCACCGCCCGCGTCAAACAGTCCAGAGCCAGGTTGATACCATCCTGGATGGCTCTCTGGACTGTGACCGGGCTTGGCTGGCGTGAAGCGGATGCTGTTACCACCCCCTGTAACAGCTGGGAGACGTGGGACAGAGCAGCAATCGACGCTCTCCCACTCTCCTCCGCATCACGCAGCGCGGTATTAGCCGAACGCAACGCGTTCGAGCACAGGACACCCGTGTCAGAACGGGAGCCTGGCCGCGCATCTTCGCCCAAAGCCGCGCGATCATCTATGCTGGGCTTAGGCACCACACCGTACCGCTGGTAATCCCGGGGAACGATGCGGCAACACCTAGCCACCTCGCGAGGGGCCTTCGCGAGACGCCCATTCGCCTTAATGGACGTCTCTGCCGCCTCGAACATGTCAACGACATGCTCAGCCAGCGGCAGAGATGGCATAGCGGTGGCAGTGGTCACGCTGGCTCGCCGACTGCTCCACGGGCAGATCTGGCCGAACACTTACCAGCCACTGGCAAGCGTCCAACCAATCCTCCTCCGTGGCTAACTGCGAGCGCTCTACTAGACGAGGGCCTTCGTCTTCCTCCTGAGCGCACGCAGTTGTACTAGACGGCGGATATGCTGATACCCCTGGCAAGCCAGGTAAAGCATGCGGGCCCAAAAGAACAGGCATGCTAAACTCCCTGGCTTGACCAGGAGCAGGCGCCGTGGTAGAGCGCGGGGTAGACACCGCCCCACCACGGCCCTGGCCAGCACCAGCGATACTCTCGGCAAGCCGAGGTATGCGGTAACCGTGGCCATCAGCACCGCCCAGGGTCACCTTCTGGACCGTGGATTCTACTCCTGCGTGAGTAGAACCATGGAACACGTCGCCTGTATTCCCCGCGAGGGGTGCACAGACGTCGTACTCCATGGCCACGTCCCCAGACGGCGACCCTAGCAGGTAATCCTCTTCCTCCTGGCAAGAAAGGTTAGGCTCCGGGTCAGCAAAGAGAGCTAACCCGGACTGGCCAGGGAAGGTGCCATAGGAGGTTTTGACACCCGCGGCGCGCGGATACCCAGGGTCTGATGAGCAGACCGCGGGTCCCAGCAACAACCGTTGTCCACGGCCCCTCGGCGCGGCACCAAGCCTGCTGCCAGGGTCATGGACCGCCCCCATCAACGGGGCCACCTCTGAATCCCCCTCGAACAACGGAACGGACCTATGGAACTCGGATTCAGAGGCGGGGATCACCTGCTCCGAAGCAGATGCTGAGGACAACAAAGGACCTGGCCCAGGAAGCATGCTGCGAAGCAACTCTGGGACCAAATCCTTTATTGTCCTCTGCATCTCTCCCAACATTTCGGACCGGAAGGCCTCCATAGCCACCGCGGATGAGGCCTTCCTCTTACCTTTCTTACCACCCTCCTTCTTCGCCTTCCTCTCCTCTTCCGTCACCTTCTCCCTTGCCTGTAACGACAAAAAATCAGCCATTAGCTCACCCCCCACTGCTTACAGACATCGCATTTTAGCAACGGTCCACAGGGACTGCAGCTAAAACACAAATGCGGTGCAAAACGGTCCTTTAAAAACCGACCACAGGACGGGCAACCAGGTCTCTGAAACAGGACAAAGGACGAGGACAATGAGCAAGATAGTTACGGTTAGAAAACTCAAAACCAAACTAAAAGAGAGGGACAGGATCATAAAGATCACTAATCAAGAAGAAACCAGCGTTGGACAAAGCTTTAAATGTTAATAAAGAACAAGGCCGATTATGACGTCATCAATCCCTTAACAGAAATTAATCGGTCCGCAACAATCATCCAAGTGCAAGGACGAATTGTATTCATAACCAGAACATCCGCAAAAGGATATTCAGACTACACATCATCAGATACAGAATGATAACAATGGTAAAAAAACAGTCATTATTTTTTCAAATAATTCATATTACCTCATATCATTAATTAGATACATGACACCATGTATAGACAAACCATCCACCGTGATGCACTGGAGCACTCCACCAAGACTACGCCTCTTCACTCTCTCCACCTTGGGTGAAGGAATTGGATCAAGAGGGCAAAGTGAGAAGACCTTTATAGTAAGCCTCCAACTCACTGAACATAAACTTTTTGGTTAGATAACCTAACAGTATTAGTAGGAAATGGAACCGTGGTGGAGAGAAACAAACCCTCCTGTGCTGAGAAGTCCACCAATAATCCAAACTGATACCTGTGGACATAAACACAAAGAGAATTTAGTTTTATAAAGCACCATGTTGGAAAAACCCAACTCAAACAGGCGCTATCACGGTAAGCGTGAGTCCCGGAAACACATTATACCGGGGAAAAAACTCGCTAGAATATCATTGAAATCACCTGATAAAGAGCTCCAGTCCCCTCCTCTGGTGAATTCGTTCTCTCTGACATCTTTCCTCAATAGAATTGAACTCAACAGACGTGAAAATAGGCTCAAACGCGTAGAAAACTTGTAGATAACTGCAAGCGCATGTGAATCCTTTGCCAATAAATTAGCAAAGAGGCAGTAGTAGTCGGCGCATGCGCGGTGGTGGGGCTGGCACCTAACTGTTTTTAATCTGAGTGTTTTATTGAGTGAAAGCCAATATTTAGCAATATCAAAAGTATTAGGGAGGTAAGTATACTCTTGATGTGAAATTCCCACTCCCAGGGCTGTATCCCTGGGGTCATACCAAAATTCTACAAGAGCTATCAGAAGATAGCAAATAGCTTAACTGTACTGTATATTAATGGTACATCACAGGATGATGAACCAACGGATACAGTCTCACTTTGAAATTTGACAATCAACATGCCGATTCAAAATACCCATGGTACTACATCAGGCAAGCATAGCTTGGAGATTGAACCATAAAGCCTTTCTGCCCAGGAGTAACCTGAAGTCATTGCAATGACAACTGGCACCCTGGGGCTAATCAAAAGGCAAATGGTACAAACATAAGCAAAGTTCATAGTCTGAAAAAAGAAGAAACATTTTCAAAAACAATCAGCATAACACATATTTGGATGTGAAATGGTGCGTTACAATCGATTGGTGCCCACTTTTGACCTTTTGACCCTCCCACCCTCAGTTTGACCCAAGATCAAAATAATTCCTCGTATTGTAGACTACTTATCACTGGCTTGAAAATGATATGCGACATGAAAGCCGTGGGAAAATTTTAATTTTTGACCCCACATTTCCCACCCACATGGCCCTGCCTCTGGGGGTCAGGCCAAAATTCCAAAAGTATCATGCACATCCCTATCCATATGTGCAATCATCCCCAAAAGTTTCACGTTTCTATTTGAAATGGTCTAGGAGTTGCATTACAATTGATAATTACAGGCAAATTTGGACCTTTTGACCCCTGGGCCCAGACAAAATTCCAAAAGTGTCATGCACATCCTTGCCCATATGTATAATCATCCCCAAGGTTTCAAGTTTCAAAAGCAAGTCTTTGCTGATTAAATTGTCATTTGAAAAAAACGTAACCACAGCATAATACATATAAACTGGATGCAAATCAGCCATAAAATTATCAAAGTTCAATGCCGAAAAAATATGGAAAAATTTTGAAAATAAATTTATTTTTTCTGTGGACAAGTCCTAAGCATTATATAGAACAAATCTCTGAAGTTTTATTCAAATCGGATAACCCCTTGTGGGTGCAAATGTCGTTTTAAAAAAACAACCAAAACTGCACTGGCAAAATACATGAAAAAAGTTGAAGTCCAAAACTGTGAAAAAACTAGTTAAAATGCCCCAAAATTAAATGTGTTATGTAGATCAGATCCCTGTATAGTATAGATCACTTCTGTAAAGTTTCATTGAGATCGGATCAGCCAGTCTTGAAAAATAAGTTGATTAAAAAACCTTAACCAAAACTGCACTAATGACGGCCGCCGCCAATGCCGCTGCAGCCACCGATGCCGCCGCTGCTGGAATTAGTGATCCCTATGTCTCGCTTTCTGCTTTGCAGGCGAGACAACAAACACATGAGACATATATAGAATAAAACTAGATAAAATTCGTGATCCTCCAGGGAAAGAAGTCATTCTCGAGTGAGGTAAGATGTATTGATCGATGTACTGATCGAAATAATTATATGGTTCTTCCAACACCAACATACACCCTCATTAACTTACTCCTACTAGAAGATATATTGTCGAAGGAAAATAAAAAATGTTTAAGCACGCCCGTGCGCATGCACATACGCATGCACGCACGTACACACACACACACACACACACACACACACACACACACACACACACACACACACACACACATACACACACACACACTAAATAACAGGCTTTTTACAGGAGCATCGTCAAACTACCAAGAAAATTTCATCAACATACAGCCAAATAGAAGCTACGTTATAAAACAGAAAACAAACATATCCGTGGACGCATGCCTAGATGGAAGCAAAGACACAATCCTAACCTTCACGAACTGGCTTCATGAAAACGGGGTGATAACATATGATATCATCTAAACAATGGGGTCAGCATACACGTAGGAACTATTAAAAACTCACACAATGTTTGAGCAAATGCTGGAATCTTCAAATTTCAGAAGAGCAAACCCAAATTTTAAGGAGCATTACACAAGATGGCCACAGAATAATTGACCAATCTGATTTCTGCAATAGAAAATCATGAGTCTACAAAGCTGTGGCTACCTAATCTGCTAGAGAAAATGTTAAGAGGCTTCAGCATATTGACTCACCTGGACCATTGGGCCATGTGAGCTAATGCTACTTGCAAATTAGAAAAGCTGTTGTTCAAAATGAAAATATGTCTATCTTTTCGTAAAAGGATATTGACAATTGACCCTTCAACTTTAGATCTCAAAGCTAATTCAGCTTTGAGAACTCTCTTAGATAGACTTAATTCCACTAATAATTGATAACATTTCTCTCAGTATTAGGAAACACATACAATTGCACATTGGAATAGTAACCATTGAGCTTTTGCCCTCAAACATGGGAACTTTCCAGTAAAGTTTGGTAATATTTGACCAAGTGGTTTAACAGATATCTTGAAAACAAACTGGAATCAAAGGGAAAATGACCCATGAATGCAAAAAGTCATCATCAACAATCCACACATAACTAAACCAACCTGATTGTGTATTTTGGCTAGATTTAGTTTGGCGATGACAAAGAGTGGATCTATCTGTATGGCTTCTTGTGTGGCAGTCCGGGCTTTCTCGAGATCATCAATATTCTCATATCCCACTCCCAACTTCATAAGCACCTCAGCATTACCTGGAAAATTAACAAGACAGTCACACATGGTTTTTAGGCCCATCATATTGGGGATCATTAACACAGGTGGTCACATGACATAAGGCCCTATTATAATAGATTACATGTATATATTGAGTGACTAAGAGACCACCTGACATTCTGACCACATACTGGTGGTCGATTAAAACTTTAACACTCACGCACCAAATTAAGATTTTTCTGTTGAATATTTTGAAACTAATTTGACAGAGGAGCTGTTTCTTCCAGTCAAATTCATTTCAAAATATTCATCAGCTCTCCTAAATAATTATATATTTTGAAACCAAGACACTTGGATTTCAAGTGTTAAAGGGTTAAGCCAGATTTACATTACACAATGAAGAAATAATCCTATATTACCCAGGCTATGGCATTATTGACGCGTCAGTTTAAATATCTCTTCATAATAGACCAAGCTGTTCATCCAACAGATGATTTTTGCAGATAATTTTAGCTAAATTCAGTAATGCTTTCTAAAGTTATTGCAGCTCTAACATCCACTCGTGACTCAGAGATAGAAGGTAGGACATAGGAATGGCCAGAGCATGCTCTCATATAGCCCGCAAAGTAACGGGGAATAGACATGATGGAAATACGTCATACAAAGTATGTTTATATACATGACAAAACACTTTCTAAGTACCTGGCAGGAGTTTTTGAAGCTGTTCAAATGTTTCCACATATTTCTCCCACCAGAATAACTGTTCTTCCTGGACAGCTGATTTGGCAGAATCCATCAATGCATTTTCTAAATAAGAGAAACAACAGAGCAATGATAGACCTTGTGTCATGAAGACACCACATAGTGTACAACAGCATAGAGGATATAAATGAAGAAAACATTTTGCAGACTGATTCTAAAACAGGTTGCTATCCTGAAGACAGTTACAGTGTAAAAGGCATCAAGCTGTGGCTTCTCAACTCACTGGAGGGATCTGATGTGTTACTCTAGTATCTGATGTCATAATAAATTATGTCACTCGAAACACCGACATCACAATAAATATTACGTAGGACCATCAGAAGACTGGAAAAATCTCACGCAAGTGTTTGAATTGCATGTCTTTGGTGAATTTACAATTTAATAACCATTCTATTGCTTCATGTCCTGCAGCTTGTGAGACTAAGTTGACTATATAAACAGATTTATTGTGTTAGAAATAAACCACTTTATTTATGTAGATATTGTCTGACTGCCAACCCTGTGATCCTAGTGTTATACTCAACCAAATTACCAGAAATAAAATTTATGTTAGGAAAGTGAAGTTTGCAGTAACATATTATAATTTACTCGTGTTAATAATGTCTGCAAGGGGAAAGGGAAAACAACCGCTAAGTAGAAGGTCAACAGCGGTCCCAAAAGGAAAGCGGCAGCGTACCAATGTGCAGATGGCAGCGGATCGGCCTTCAGCAGACCCGTTAGACAATGTGGAAATTGTGTCGTTATGTCCTGACGAGGATATGGCAGGACCTAGTAACTCGTCGTTAGGTGAGAACCATAATGCCCATGGCTTTATCGATTTCCCTCATGCACTGTTAAATGCTGGTCCTTCAATCGAATAGTACGGGAGAGATGTCACAGCCCCCAGGGGATGCGGGTGCCATCCTACTCCCTGCTCCACAGGCATTTGATTCGGGCCTGGAGCCTATTTGTTGTGCTGGTGATGATATGACAGCCCATATTCCTCATGTTTTAGTATAAAAAATTCAGTGAAGTCAGTATACAAACATAGCATTGCTGTTGAAGGGTGCTGTTGAGCTAGAGGATCTATGCTCTGGAGCTACATTGCATGTCACAAAGAGTGGCATAATTGAAACGAGAGCCAAACCCATCGTTGATAGGGTGACAACAATTGCAAAATGGACAGATGCCTTTATAGTTTTCATGGCCATATATCTAAAAATATTTACTGACAAGACATGTGAGCTTCTCCAGTATATGTCTTTGATTAGAGAAGCCGCTCAGCGCAATAGCGGGGGGGGGGGGGGGGGGAGGGGGGTTTGATTGGCATACATTTGACGAACAGTTCCACATTCGCCAAGCAAATTCTCCGCAGTCATGAGCAGTCTGTACAGGGTGATTCTGATCAACAGAGTGGGAGCAATAGCGCCACATATGCATGTTATGACTTTAATAGAGGTTCTTGTAGGAGGTAGGTATGCAGGTTTCACCATGTTTGCTGAGAGTGTGGCAGTGCCGGCCATAATAAATTAGCTTGTCCTCAAGTAAGGTCAAGTTATGCACAGGCTTCCCCGGGTTTCAGAGTGGTAGAAAAATCATTGGCAGGGGGTCGATTTGCATAGGCCAGAGAAGTTAAATTTGACACAGGGTAACATTTTTGCCTTGGCGCCGATGCCTATCTTTCTAATTTAAAGAGAGCTCTTGGTCAATATCAACACCCTGATGCCCAGATAATTCAAGAGGGTTTTTCATTTGGGTTTTCACTACAATACAGAGGCCCATGTAACTATTTTGAATGTGACAATCTTCAATCAGCTAAGATGCTGCCCGATATTGTGAGGCAAAAATTACTAAAGGAGATTGCGGAGGGTTATGTGGCAGGCCCTTTCAAATCAATTCCTATGTGTAACTTGCGGATATCACCTATTGGTTTAGTGCCTAAGAAAACTCCAGGGGAGTATCGATTGATCCATTACTTGTCATACCCGATAGGGGAATCTGTAAATGATTATATTGACCCACAGTTGTGCTCTGTAAAGTACACAAGTTTTGATGCGGCGGTACACATGGTCCCGGATTTAGGTAGGGGGTGTATGCTTGGAAAGTCTGACCTGAAATCAGCATTCAGGCTTTTACCAGTGTCACCTCAAGATTTTAATTTGTTATGTTTCAAGTTTGAGAAAAAATATTACTTTGACAAAATTATGCCTTTTGGTTGTGCGATTAGTTGTATTACATTTGAGAAATGTTCCTGTTTTCTGGAGGATCATATTAAACAGCAATTACAGTGCCGATAGTGGCCATGTTATTCATTATTTAGATGAATTTTGTTTTCGGGGGTAGGGATTTGAATGAATGCCAACATGTGATGGAAGTTTTTCAAGAATGTATGTGGGAGCTTGATGTCCCAATAGCTAAAGAGAAAACTGAAGGCCCACAGTCAGTGATTTGTTTTTTAGGATTGGAAATTGATTCTCGGAACATGACAGTTCGTATCCCGATGGATAAAATCACGGATATTGTCAAAAAAATTGATTTTAAACAAGGAAAAGGTTACATTGCAAATGATGCAATCTTTAATTGGATCATTGAACTTTGCTTCTAGGGCGATTCTACCAGGTAGGCCTTTTTGTAGATGGTTAATTAATTCAATTTGTGGATTGACCAAGCCACACCATCATTTACGCGTCAATAAAGATATTCGCATGGACTTGGCTATGTGGAAAGAATTTTTTGAACATTTCAATGGGGTTTCAGTCTTTCACGATAGATTTTGGATCACAAATGAAGATGTTCAGTTATATACAGACAGGGCGGCAGGCTCTGGATTGGGATTTATGGCGTATTTGGCAGAAAAATGGACATACATGTATGGTACTTGGCCTGATGAATGGTTTCAGACGGGGATTACCGATAACATTACAGCATTGGAATTGTTTCCCTTTGCTGGTGTGCCTATTTATAGGGGGTGACCACCTCCGCAACAAGACTTCTCTCTAGGTATGATAACAAAGCAGTTGTTGATATTATTAATAATATGTCGTCGAAGACTGAAGATGTAATGGTTATTTTGCGGGCATTTACAATGAAGTCTTTGGAATTAAATGTTGTGGTTAAAGCTTCCCATATTAGTGGCGTTCATAATGTTCTTGTCGATCTACTTTGTCGTTTACAGCTCAGGAAACTTCGGGCACAGGCACCGGATACAGAACCGGAACCATATCGCGTCCATTCGAATCTATGGACCATATTCGAGAACAGGGCCAAGTGATTTTGAATGCTAGTTTGTCAGGCAATACAAGGCTGGTATATAGAACTGCTTTAATCGTGCTCAACAAATTCAGGGCAGCTTACAATTTAGATATTAGCTGGCCGGTTCCGACGTCTGAGATAATTTTGTTCATATCATCATATCTTGAGCATGGTTATGCCCCATCTACTATAGCGACATACATATCTGGTTTGAGTTTTTGGCATAAGATCAACAGCAGTTTGTGGTCAAGAAGTTATTGGAAGGCTGCAGGTGCTTAAGGCTCAGGGTTGATAACCGTGCACCGGTCACTGGTACAACCCTGAAAAGAATATGTTTGGCTCCGCCGGACATATGTTATTCTAATTTTGAAACACTTTTATTCAGCGCAGCTTATACTTTAACATATTTTGGTCTGTTGCGGGCGAGCGAAGTAGTTTATACATCTGCCATGTATGCGAATCGTCCCTTAATGATAAATGATCTCCATATGGAAGACAATCTAAAAGCTCTCCGACTGACAATTAGGTTCTCGAGACTAGCTAGCTGGGTAAGCCAATTATTCTCAGAATTCCAAGGGACTCAGATGATAGTATATGTTGTGTTAGAGCAGTCAGTAGATATTTAGCTATGCGACCTTCTATTTCTAAGAATCTTTTCTGTCATGCAAACGGGAGACCATTAACTCAGGCGCAATTTTCTGGCCTACTGTCTAAAGTGATTCGACATACTGGCATATTTGGGGGAACATTTACAATATAATACACATTCCTTTAGGATTGATAGGTCGACAATGCTTGGGCTACAAAGTGTACCATCTACCATTACCAAGCGTATGGGCAGGTGGAAATCTAACGCATATGAAAGTTATATTAGACCAGATAATTAATATTATTAAGTTCATTTCAAGCCAGCACATTTCACGGTAATGACCGTTCCGTTTCCGTGTCGGTTCCGAGTTTACGAAAACATGGAACCGAAAAAACGTTTCCCAGCGTGTTTTGATCACAACATTACTAAATTAAAATTGTATCATGCATTGATCAAACATACCGTAATTTCAATGAACAACCTTCTTTCGGCAACAAAATCAGAACTAAACGATAATTTTCCGACATGACCAGATCGATAGATTTACTTTTTGAAGCTTGCCGACGTATATTTTGACGAATGCTAGAGAGTAGCAGAAGGGGAGGTAATTGGGCTGCCGTGAAAATTCAGATCATTTCGGAATCCAACGGATTTCAATTGTCTTCCTGTTTGTATGCTTGGCTATGTATACATGTATCTGTTTATAGATTTTTTGCCAATAAACTATTCTAATTGAGCAGATTCTTATTCTATCGACAACAAAATCAGAGCTCCATGTAAAGGATAAGCTTCCAACATGACCAGATCGATAGATTTACTTTATGACATTTTTCCGATGTGCATTTTGACGAATGCTGGAGCCTGTTCAGAAAGAGACATGATCTACGAAATCCGCAGAACATAAAAATCAGCTTTCGTCATATCGATTCTTACATGAAATAATGAATCCGAAAATCGCCAATTGTGACAGTTTGCAGATTTAGCAAAACATTTTGAAACATTTTCTCGTCTAAACACGTGCCATTAGGGTGAAAGTAATTGTCAGCCGTCGTAAAAATTCGGGTCATTTCGAGTTTCATGCATACCGAATTAATTTCCGGGCAAAGGTAACTATTAGAAAATTTTCCTAAAAAAGACAGCGGGACATAATATTAAAAATCAAAATTATAAATATTACGAAGCACAAAATCATGATTCACGGTTGAGAATTAATGTAACGATGTGCCCCCGAACATTTTGCGCCCCTGAACATTTTGCATCTAGTGCAAGAATCGTAAGCATCGGTTCGTTTCGCATTTAACTTTTATAAATGAATTTATGCCGAAATCTGTATTTCTCAGGCACTACCTCGCCGCCTCGCTTCACGTGATGCATCGACAACCTACAACACTGAGGCATCACATTACAATGATTTCATACACACTCTGGATATACATGTGATCTCCAAGGACTCTATACAGTCAATGACAGACTCTCTCTACACTCGTGATGGTGTGCATTTAACCGAGTTTGGTCTCTCGCAACTCGTTAGGAACTTCAAACATATCCTTAATCCGATCCTTGGTCTAAAGGATTACCAGGAATATGATGTCCGTGACAACATACATACGTAAGTAGGTATGTATATATGTAATATTGTAAACGCACCGGCTCACAATTTTCAAAATTTAAAAATTTTAAAATATTTTTGCTTATTTTATCACCTGAGATTGTCAATTTTGTTTAAGAGATGCCATATGGCCTGATTAGTATACAATGATAAATCATTGATTGATGTTTTGAACACTTATTTGAGTTTCGCCTTTACCAAGATGTCGCATAGATTAGGATTTTTCTTAAATGCAATTAATGGACGCTTGTTGAATGATTGTTTTAAATTGTCCTGTAATTTGTGATACTCATCCTTTAGGATTTTTGCAATTTCAACATTTTTCCGATTGTATGTGAGAGTAAAAGGGATAGTCTCACGTTGATCCGAGAGGCCTGGGTCCGAATTTATGCCTCTTGGCCACTGTGTTTCGAGTTCTTCAATCCAAAACGATTCTCTTAGTTTTCTTATATACTGGACAAAAAAAGTTAGGGATCACGAAGTTTTTTCAGTATTGTTAGAAACATTCGATATAACAGACATATACAGATTTGAAATGATAACTAACAGCCTCTGCTGAATCCATATTTAATGACAGTTTTGAAATTGATTTGTCAGCAATGCATCACATAGGTGTTAATGAAAGGCATCCATGAAACAATGAGAATTCATGATTGCAAGTCAACAAGCGTATAAACGTGTGTCACTCCAAATCAGTCCATATGCACTTTAGTAACGAATGTGACCTCCACGTGCAGCCACGACTGCTTGACAACGCCGCTGCATGCTGTTGACGAGGCGCACAATGTTCTGTTCTGGAAGGTTGTCCCATTCCTGCCTGAGAGCAGTTTCCAGGTCATCCAGAGTCATTGGGGGCACCTGGCGTTGTGAAATTTGTTGTTGAAGCTGGTCCCACACATGCTCAATGGGGTTCAAGTCAGGTGATACTGCTGGCCACTCCATTCTCTCTATGGTCTCCCTCTCAAGGTACTGTGTGATAACTCGAGCACGGTGAGGCCGAGCGTTGTCATCCATGAGAACAAAGTCAGGACCCACAGCTCCAGCAAACAATCTCACAACTGGATGAAGGATTTCATCCCTATACCGGATGGCGTTCAGAGCTCCATTCCTGATAGCAACCAGTTCAGTGCGACCAGTCAAAGAAATCCCACCCCAAACCATCACTGAGCCCCCTCCGAAACGGTCATGTTCAGCGACCATACACTGTGCATACCGTTGTCTGGGTTCTCTCCACACATGTCTGCGACCATCATGGAAATCTAAACAGAATCTGGATTCATCAGTGAACAAAACTGGCTGCCAGTGACGTCTTTGCCATCTAATGTGATTACGAGCCCATTCCAGGCGAGCTTGTCGATGACGTAGGAGTAGCCTTGGTCTCACAGCTGGCCTGCGAGCTCTAAGATTGGCTCCGTGAAGTCGGTTCCTCAAAGTCTGGGGTGTTATCCGAACATCTGTAGCAGCATTGAACTGTCTGTTGAGAGAACGTGCACTATCAAAACGATGTCTCCTGGCTAAAGTGACGATATACCGGTCTTGGCGGCGTGTTGTGGTACGTGGTCTTCCACTTCTATGCCTCTCATTGACAGTTCCAGTTGCTTGAAACTGTGTCCACAACCTGGATATCACACTTTGCGAAACACCAAGTGCAACAGCCACCTGTCTCTGTGTTTGGGCAGTTTGGATCATTCCAACTGCTTGATTTGCCTCACAAGCTTGTAAATGTCTTCTTTGCGGCATTTTGTAAAGGTGGTCCACCGTGGTCAATGTACACGTTAACCAAGGCCTCAATCAGACTCAATCAGATGTCTTCATAAAAAAATCAGTCACACCTGTGATCTCTGAAAACACTCAATTTTAGCCACCCTTCACATGTGCTGCACGTTTGCACGTGAAAAGTGAAATTGACAACACACGACACCGTGCATGTCTCAATGACCAATAAAAGAAGTAAACAAAAGCTGTTTTCACTTGATCTGAGCCGTTTACCAGAATATACTCAAAATATAATCCATGATCCCTAACTTTTTTTGACCAGTATATATATATAGTTATAAAATCAACAATACCTTTTTGGAGTTATCTCCATCGCAGAATTTAATTATCGGTCACATCAATCTTGCATATTTTGACAGTTATAGTCTATGTTGTATATGTCTAAAAAGAGTAGCGTATCTCTTGCATTCTGGAATATTGCTGGTGTTTTTACGAGGACAGGTCAAAGATCCTCCAAGCTAGATGACCCCGACCTATTAGATATGATAAAATCGCATGATATTATACATGTAGGTCTGGCAGAGACACACTGTAGCAACTCTGACACTGCCTCATTAAATGATTCCCTATCTGAGTATTTAATTAAGTCAAATATAAGACCAAAATCACACAATTCAAGACAGCATTTTGGTGGAATTACAGTCTGCATTAAGAAGGAAATTCAGGCTGGCATCAAATTTATGCCCATAAAGCATAGTGAAATTTTATGGCTTGAATTATCAAAATATTTTTTCGGAATGGATCGCAACCTATATGTAGTGGTAGTCTACATCAGACCTGCCAGTTCACAATTTTCCAAGTGGCGAAGATGTATTTGGAATGCTCGAATGCGATATTGCGCACTACTTCAAACTAGGAAATTGCTTTATCTGTGGTGACTTCAATGCCAGCACGGCTTGTGAGCCAGACTATTGTCTTGATGAAAACTCCCCTCTTGCAGATATACAACCTGGCTACATTTCTGACTCTGCCCTCCCTAGATGCAATCAAGACACTCAGCCAGTTGACAAACATGGCGAACTATTACTTTCACTATGTAAATCTGCCGATGTCCGCATTCTCAATGGCAGATGCTTGGGGGATTACTTTGGCCACCTCACTTGCTTCAGCCATAGGGGCAAACCAAGTTTAATTGATTACATGCTAGCATCCACAGACTTCCTGAACAATGTTGAATGCGTATATGTACATACAGTTAATCATTTCTCTATACACTGTATGTTATCGACTGTTTTAAGCACTGGATTGTATGAGTATATGTGTGTGCACGAGGATGTCCCAAATCCGCCCATTCCCAAATTCATGTGGACTAAGCTAGATGACTTACGATATATTCAAGCTGCTGCGATGCTCAAGATTAGAGCTAAGATTAATTTAATAATGGCATCGCAAGATTTGACTGATAGCAACGCATTAACAAGATCAGTAACAGATGTAATTATCAGTACTGCCAAATTAGCGCAAATCCGACAGACTCGACGCAAGTATAATAAATCTTCAGCGAAATCAAAAAACAAGAAGAAATGGTTTGACAATGACTGTAAGGTACTCCATAGAGATCTAAAACTGTTAGCACAGAAACTGCGAAAACAACCTTTTAACTTATCTCTCTTAAGCGATTTTTGCTTAAAGAGGAAAAAATTTAAAAGACTGATTTCTAAGAAAAAATTATCATACAAGTAGCAAATTCTTAATCAGATGGAATCCATTCAGTCAAGTAAACCCCGCGATTATTGGAAACTTTTCGACAGTCTCAAAGGCTTTGACACTAAAACCAAAACAAATCCAATTTCCTGTTCTGAATGGGTAGCCCATTTCAACACCATACTGAACAGTGTACCACAGAACATAGATACTGACTTTGAAAATACTATGGACAGCTTCATTTCATCTAATAAGCATTCGATCTTCAATGAACTTAACTTTACTATAAATAACAAGGAAATTTCCATAGCCATTGCTAAGCTTAAGAATGGTAAAGCTTGTAGTTTTGATCTAATTCTAAATGAGATGATAAAAGCTGGACATAACAACCTTCTACCAATATTGAATAAACTATTTAACCAAATCTTGCTTTCCGGCGAATTCCCGAACACTTGGTGCTGCAATTATTTAACGACCCTCCATAAAAAAGGTGATTCACTCGCACCCGAAAATTATAGGGGTATTGCAGTCGGTAGTAACCTCTGTAAGTTACTCTGCAGTGTGTTACACAACAGGCTAATTAAATTTGCTGACTCAAAAAATCTTATCCCCCAATGTCAGATTGGTTACAGGGTAAATTCCCAAACCGCAGACCATGTATTAACGTTAAAATCCATTATCGACAAATATGTCAACAAAGTGTCAAAGCAATACATGTTTTGATGTTTTGTAGATTTCAAAGCAGCATTTGACACAGTATCAAGAAAGGCATTAATATTTAAACTACTAAAATTTGGTATAGGTGGAAATTACCTAATTCAGAATATGTATTCGAACGTTCTGTATGCAGTGAAACTTGAGAATGGTTGTAGTAATTATATTTCCACAACGGTTGGTGTCAAGAAAGGCTGTGTATTATGTCCATTGCTTTTTAACTTTTTCATAAGCGACCTTCCAGCTATTTTTGATGATGGATGTGACCCTGTATCACTACACAATACTTCCTTAAGTTGTTTGATGTTTGCCGATGATCTTGCTATCATGTCTCAAAGTTCTAATGGTTTACAAAAGGCTCTCAATAATTTATACGAAATCACGGATTTCTTTTTTCACGAGAGAGTTGATACTTACCTCCCTAATACTCTTTGATATTGCTAAATATCGGCATTCACTCAATAAAACACTCAGATTAAAACAGTTAGGTGCCCCTACTGGGCAGGGAGTCAGAAGGCAGTCCGGCGGATGCCAGCCCCACCACCGCGCATGCGCAGACTAGTACTTCCTCTGACTAATTTATTGGCTGACACATGCAACTAACAAGAGCCTGAAGACTGAGCCTCTGTGGGGTGGAGGCCGGGTCCGTATTAGGGAGGTAAGTATCAACTCTCTCGTGAAAAAAGAAATCCGTGATTTCGTTTATTTCACTTCAAGAGTATACTTACCTCCCTAATACTCTTTGATATTGCCAGAATTCGACAGGGAATTCGGCGGGAGGGAGGCGAGCTCAAAAGACCAGCTCTCCCCTAGGCACTTAAACTTCTGAAACTGTGTGAAAACACAGTCAGGATTTGATGAACATCGGCTAACACAAACCGATGGATGAGAGATGACCGAATGTCATATGCGCTTCCCCACCCACCCCCCACTTCTTGGGAGGAAGACTTGAATAACCTCAATGTCCCATACGCTCTCTAAGTACAAGTGCCATGTACTATAGGACAAGAGACGAAAAGGCTCCATTTTCGTATACTCTCAATAATGAACCACATAAAACATATACCATCACCATTTTAATAACAAATGGTCACGTGACAATACAATTAACAATGAACAACACATAAACAAGACTGACCTTGTTGAACTTGGCTGCTGAACAGTGGTGAAGGCTGATGCAGTCCTAAAAAGTGGTTGTTCCCATTAATTAATTGTGATATATATAAGTAATGAGGAAGCCTCATCAAAAAAGTACACCTGATTATGTTTTTTTCAAAATCGATAAGGCGAGAGGATTTGAGGTGTCACGGAGATAATGGTCTGTAAAACTTGACTCACAGTGCCACTGAGCTACTGGCATAATGTCATCCACAGGGACCCCATTAAATAGGGCAGTGGAAGCCACTACACCCCAGACACTGTGAGCCTTGGCCATGTCAACTTGTTTACCTGTGGTGGATTTATGACAAAATTGAATACATTCTACAATCCACCTGGAAATGGTGTCCTTAGACGCCCTGCCATGGGGTTCAATATATGACAACCATAACGCTGACGGGTCCATCCGCCACTCCTGAGTATGTTGTTTGTACCGGTTTAGTGCTCGGACTGGACACCATGCTTTAGAATTAGGATCATATCTAGTTAAAGCTGGCAAAAAATAGGTTGGCCTGGATATTTCAGACTGATTTTTAGCCATGAAATTAATCCTAGGTAGAAGCTTAAGGCCTTCCCCTGTAACCACGAAACGGTCTGCCTCGGCTGATAAGGCATGAATTTCACTCCTACACCTAGCCGAGGCTGCAGCAATTAAAAATACAGTTTTAAGAGTCAATATTTTCATAGAAATGGAACTAAGTGGTTCAAAAGGCTTATCACCTAGTACCTGAAGCACTAGAGATAAACTCCAAGATGGAATCACAGTGGGATTCCTTGGTCTTAGATTGCCCATGCCTTTAATTAATACATTTAATGTATTTACTTCATCACTTCCCCTATTAGCCAAGCAAGGGATAACTGTCATTAAAGCTGATTTATAACCAGCAATAGAGTTAGGCTTGAGGCTATAGGCATCATACAGGTGACAGAGGAAATCAGCTACTACCTGAATAGATGAATCCATTGGATCAATACATTTTTTTTAGCACCATTCTGCAAATCTGTTGATTTTATAATTATATGCTCTGGAGGTTGACCCCCTCCTGGCTTTAGCCATAAACATGGCTGCTTGCTCAGAAAAGCCCTCCTTAATTCTAGATTCCTTGACAACATCCACGCAGTCAATCTGAACATTGACGGATTGTTGTGAAGGGCCTTGCCCTGGAAGATAATGTCGTCCATCAGAGGCAGAGGAACCGGATTGCAGACCAGAAGGTCCAGCAGATCCGTATACCATGATCGGCTTGGCCAATTTGGGGCAATCAGAAGCACTTGGCACTCCTCCTGTCTGATTTTCTGAAGAATTTTTGGAATCAGGATTGCTGGAGGGAATGCGTATGCATACATTCCCACCCAGCTGATAGCTAACGCATTGGATCTGGAATCAGAGAGACGTACGTCGTCATCTTCGCATTCTTCTTCGTTGCGAATAAATCTATGTTGGGTTTCCCCCCAGTGGTTGAACAGACGATCCGCCACACATTGATTTAGTTGCCATTCCGTCGGTAAAACACTCATCCTTCGGCTCAATGAATCTGCTAGCAGATTTAACCTTCCCGGAATATGAACTGCTTTCAAGGTAATCCTGTGATCCAGGCACCAACAAAGCAGTCTCCATGTCATCATACAGAGACTGGGCGACTTCGTTCCGCCCCTGGTGGTTTATGTAAGTCACTACTGTTGAGTTGTCTGATCGAATAAGTACACTCTTGCCCTGAACTTTCTGTAAGAAATGTTCCAGGCCCAGGACTACTGCTCTTAACTCCAGTAGATTGATATGTTCCCGTGACTGTTCCAGATTCCAAAGCCCTGATATCGTGGATTCTTCCAGGCAAGCTCCCCACCCCTCCATCGATGCATCTGTATACACCGTTACCTGAGGGTGAGGAGGGGTTAGCATAACCCCAGCCAAGAGATTGTCTGTCTTCAACCACCATTGAAGATGGTGAATTAGAGGCTCCAACACTGACACGTTTGAGTCCAGTGAACCTGTGACTCTGGGTCCATTGCGTCATGAGAAATAACTGGATCGGCCGCCTGCGTAAGGCCGCCTGAGAAATGACTGGTTCCAGAGAAACCATCAACCCCAGCATTCTCAAGTAAACCCGTGCCAGGACATGATGACTGTTGCACACTGACTGTATTACTGAGATGAGTATCTGAACCCTCTCCTGAGTAGGATAAACATATCCTGTCTCCAGATCGAAGCCCATTCCCAGGTAAACAAACTTCTGGGATGGAGTCAGCTCTGATTTTTGGAAATTGATTATCTAGCCTAAGTCTGTGAGAGTGTTCAAAACTATCTCCAGATTCGCCGATAAACTTTCCCGGTTGTGTGCTTTTAACAGCCAGTCATCTATGTACGTGTGGACTGCTATGCTTCTCCTGCGGAGGTATGCTGTAATCGCAAGAACCACTCTGGTGAAAACCTGAGGCGCCGTGGAAATTCTGAAGGGTAACACCCTGAATTCCCACTGTCTGCCCTGGAATGCTAATCTCAGGAAGCGGCGGAAACTCCTCGCTATAGGGATGTGGAAATAAGCATCCTTCAAATCTATTGAAGCTGTCCACATTCCCATCTCCAACCCTGCCAACACCAACTTCACAGTCTCCATCTTGAAACTGGGTGTCTATGACCTTGTTCAATGGCTTGAGGTTGAGAATTGGTCTCCACCATCCGGTGCTTTTTGTTACTAAGAACACGGTTGAATAGAAGCCCGGACACTTTTGCGCCGGATGAATTGCTTCTTTTTGTATGAGGGAGTTTATTTCCTCCTCTATACACAACCTTTGATCTGGATCTCTTGGAATCTGAGTCCAGATTGGCACCAGAGACAGTCGCGATGGTGGGCCTGTCATCCAATCGGGATGATACCCGACTGAAAGCCATCGCAAGACTAAACGGTCCTGAGTCAACCGTTCCCACTCTTGCTTGTGGTGGGCCAACCAGCCCCCCACTGGACCACGTAGGGAGAGAGGTGGACATAAGGAGTGCAAGAGTGGCACTGTCTCTTTTGCTAGAAACACCGGAGTGGTTCTCACCGTGGTAACCAGCCCATCAGGCACGATTACTACGACCAGATCCTCGCGCGCCACGACCAGCACCGCGCGCACCTCGGTGCGCGGGTGGCTGCCTGGCTGGCTTCACTGGAGGAGCCTGCGCCCCCTTCACTGCTGGCCGAATCGCACGCGGCCGAGGCCAACGCTGCGCTGGTGGCTGGCCTCTGACCTGGCCAGCTCCACCTCGAGCCTGCAGGGGATGGTACGCAGGCGGTGCTGCACGAACGCGCTCCCTACGGAGCACCTAAAACTGTTCGTGCAATGCCCTCTGGTTGTTGACCAGAGTGACCGTCCCCTGGAGGTGCTTGCATCCCTCACCTCCAAAGAGACCAGGACCTGCCATAGGCGTATGCAGAAGCCTATTGTACAGGTCGTGGGACGGGCACAGGTTGTCCAACGCAAACGTGCGCCTCGCCCGGACACTTCTGGTCACAGCCCGAGTCATACAATCCAGAGCCAGGTTGATACCATCCTGGATGGCTCTCTGGACCATTATCGGGCTCGGCTGGTGTGATGCAGATGCTGTCACTACCCCTTGCAACAGCTGTGAGATGTGAGATAGCGCCGCAATAGACGCTCTCCCACTCTCCTCCGCATCACGCAACGCGGTATTGTCGGAACGGGAGCCTGGCCGCATAGCTTCACCTAATGCCGCGCGGTCATCAACGCTCGGCTTAGGTACCACACCGTATCTCTGATACTCCACGGGTACGATGCGGCAGCGCCTTGCAACCTCGCGAGGGGCCTTCGCGAGACGTCCATTCACCTTGATGGACGTCTCTGCCGCCGAGAACATATCAACGATATGCTCTGCCAGCGGCAGAGATGGCATGGCGCTAACAGTCGACTTACTAGCTAACCACGGCCGGTGGTCTCGCTGGCTAGCCGACTGTTCCACGGGCAGGTCTGGCCTGACACTTATAAGCCATTGACAAGCGTCTGACCAATCCTCCTCCGTGGCTACCTGTGAAAGCTCTACAAGACGAGGGCCTTCGTCTTCCTCCTGAGCAAACGCAGGCGAGCTTGAAGTTGGATAGCCTGACACTCCTGGCAAGCCAGAGAAAGCATGCGGGCCCGAAAGAGTAGGCATGTTAATCTGACTGGCTTGTCCAGGAGCAGGCGCCGTGGTATTGCGTGGGGCGCTTACCACCACACCACGGCCCCGGCCAGAACCAGCTATACTCTCAGCAAGCCGAGGTATGCGGAACAACTGGCCGTCAGATCCAACCAGGGCCACCTTTTGAGCCATGAATTCTACTCCTGCGTGAGTAGAACTGTGGACAATGTCGCCTGTATTCCCCGCGAGGGGTGCACAGACATCAAAATCCATGGCCACGGCATCAGAAGGGGAACCCAGCAGATAATCCTCTTCTTCCTGGCCAGAAAGATTAGACTCCGGGTCAGCAAAGAGATCTAACCCGGACTGGCCAGGAAAGGTGCCGTAGGAGGTACTGGCACCTGCGGCGTGCGGATACCCCTGGGCTGATAAGCAGGCAGCAGGTTCCAGCGACAACTGTCCACGGACCACCGGCCCGGCAAGCCTGCCGCCAGTGTCCTGGAACGCCCCCTCTAATGGGGCCACCTCTGAATCATCGAAAACTGGTAGCGGCCTAAGGAAACCAGATTCAGAGGCGGGGATTGTCTGCTCCCAAGCAGACGAAGAGGACAACAAAGGATTTGATCCAGGAAGCATGCTACGGAGCATCTCTGGAACCAAATCCTTGATTGTCCTCTTCATCTCTCCCAACCTCTCACTACGGAAGGCCTCCATGTTCACTGAGGACGAGGCCTTCCTCTTACCCTTTTTACCTGCTACCTCTCTTTTCTGTTTCCTCTCTTCCTCCCCGACCTTATCCTGCGCCTGTAAAGATAAGAACTCGGCCATTAGTTCGCCCCCCCCCCCCCCACTGCTTGCATATATCACACTTAAGCAATGGGCCACAAGGACTACATTGGAAGCACAAGTGAGGGATGAATTTCTCCTTTAAGAAACGACCACAGGATGGACAACCAGGTCTCTGAAACAGGGCAGAAGACGAGGACAATGAGTATTTTAGTTACGGTTAGAAACTCAAAAGCAAAATAAAAGAGAGGAAAAAATTATCATAAAGATCACCTATCAATATGAGAAAACCAGCGTTGGGCAAAACTTGTTAATTGTTAATAAAGTGCACGGCTGATTATGACGTCATAATTTCAAGAAAGAAATTAAATCGATCCGAAACAAACATCCAGGTGTAAGGACGAATTGTATTCATATCCAGAACATCTAACTAGAAAGGATAGAATATTCAGGCTACACAAACATCAGATAAACAATGATAATAGTGGCAAAAGTTTATATAATTATTTTAAAAAATAAGAGAAGTGCCTCATGTCATTAACTAGAATGCCTGATTCTTTGCATAGACAAACCATCCATTCTGATGAACTGGAACACTCCACCAAGACTATGACCTCTTAACTCTCTCCACCTTAAGGGGAAAGGAATTGGACCAAGAGGGCAAATTGAGAAGACCTTCTTACGAGGCCTCCGAATCACTGGACAGACTTTTTGGTTAGATAACCTAACAGTATTAGTAGGAAATGGAACCTTGGTGGAGAGATGTGATGTCCCATACATATCCTAGACAGATACCTGTGGACATAAACACAAACAGAGATTAGTATTATATAGCGCCATTTTAAAATAAACCAACTATATTAGGCGCTTATCACGATAAACACGAGTCCCAGAAACACATTACACCGGGAAAAACTCGCTAAAATATACTCAAAGTCACCTGATGGATAGATCTTGGGCCCTCCTCTGGCGAAGTAATTCGATCTGCCATCTTACAGGTGATTTAGACTTCTAATAATCGCTTAATAAGACTTGAAAAGGCTTGGAAAAGCTTTGAGCACAAAAGCATGTGTACACCCTCTGCCAATAAATTAGCAAAGAGGAAGTGCTAGTCTGCGCATGCGCGGTGGTGGGGCTGGCATCCGCCGGACTGCCCTCTAACTCCCTGCCCAGTAGGGGCACCTAAATGTTTTAATCTGAGTGTTTTATTGAGTGAAAGCCGATATTTAGCAATATCAAAGAGTATTAGGGAGGTAAGTATACTCTTGAAGTGAAATGAGTAAATATTGTGATAAGTGGATTCTCATTGTTAATCTATCCAAAACAAAGATAATCATTTTCAATAAGTATGGGCAAGCCATCAAAAGATTTACTTTTACATTCAAATCTTCGGCCATCGAACTTGTCCAATCGTATTGTTATTTAGGCATTGTCTTCAAATCGTCTGGTAAATTTAATGATGCCTGTGATAGGCTTAAAGATCAAGCACTAAAAGCGCTCTTCAAACTCAAGGCACTAAATGTGCGTGATAACTTAACAGTTGCCTTTAAGCTGTTCCAGTCTTTAATCATTCCAATTGTTAGTTATTGTTGTGAAATCTGGGCTCCATTCTTTTTAAATGGTATTAATGAACACAACTTTATGAATATCTGTGACAAGCTGCCTGGTGAAAAGGTGTTAACGAACTTTTGGAAATATCTTCTTGGGGTCAACAGGAAGGCCACCCATGCTGCTGTTAGAGGTGAACTAGGTCAGTATACCCTACTTGTAAAACTCCTGCCCCGAGCAGCGAAATACTGGCTACGGTTGTTTGGACTGAACTCCTCATCGTTAGTGTATCAGGCTTATCTAGACTCCTATTCAGCACATTGCAAAATCAATAATTGGGCCAGCCACATTAAAGACATGTGGTCAAACCTTGGTTGTAGTGAAACCCGGATTAATCAAGGTTCCAAAACCAAAAACAAATCTATATTAATCTTGCGGAAGTCTATCGAGAATAAGTATCATAAAAACTGGTTAGATTATATAAATGGCGAACGTGTAACAACATCTAGTTCTGGTTCTAAATTAAGATGCTACAAACTTTTTAAACAAAAATTTAGCACAGAGAATTACCTCCTAATGGAAAAAAACTTCACCAAGCGCAGAAACATTACAAAATTACGTATTAGTGCACATGCATTACAAATTGAGATAGACCGACACAAAAACCCCAAAGTGCCAGCGGATCTACGTTTTTGTAAAGCATGTAAATTAGATTTAGTTGAAGACGAACAGCACTTTATAATGGATTGCTCATGTTACACCTCGGATCGGAATAATCTTTTCAAGAAATTGAGTCAACTTTAACTCCCTGAACAAGAGTAGTAAATTAATTTTTTTAATGTCCTACAACAAGGGTGATGCTGAAGTCCTGAATCTTGTTTCATCATATATCAATATATGCCTATCTACTCGTCAGCATATTCTAACTCCCACTATATGACCCACACTGCCATAATTATTGATTGTCCTCGTCTGTACATGGTAAATATACCTACCATAACTCATAAATCATTTTTAATATATAAATATACATAAATATATATAGATATACATAAATATATACAAATATGCATAAATATGTATAAATATACATATGTATAAATATACATAGATATGTGTAAATATATATAAATGTGTGCAAATATATATGAATGTGTATAAATATATATATAAATCTTGTCTCATCATATATCAATATATGCCTCTCTACTCGTCAGCGCATTCTAACTCCCACTATATGACCCACGCTGCCATAATTCTTGCTTGCCTTCGTGCACACATGGTAAACATACCTACCATAACTCATAAATCATTGGTAATATATATACAGGTGTATACAAGTATATATAGATATACATAAGTGTATATAAATGTGCATAAATATGTATAAATATACATAAATATAAATAAATATACATAAATATGTATAGGTATACATAAATGTGTATAAATATATGTAAATGTGTATAAATATATATAGGGCCTATAGTATTTAGTCATGTAAATATTTCACACTATTTTAATTATATTATAGTATCTATAGTATCTGTTTTTATCTGCATTGTTTTGTAACTGTACTGTTGTAGCTATGTCTCTATGTTGAGACTTTGTGCTTTTAAAAAAAAATAATAATAAATAAAAAAAATACATGAAAATACATAAAAATCTTTATAAATCCAGCGCAGCGAAACATGCCAACTGGTGAGATTTGACATAGGTTAATCTTAGTGAAAATTGTCCGTAAGCAACTTCATTATCACTTCTACGCATCACCTTGTTCGCGATGAACAGACAGCGAATAAACGCAAAATTATGGATTAAAGATGTCAAATATATAGCTTATGTGTACCAATGCTCGACTAATGTAGACGCTTTTTATTAAAACATGCAGATGGTGTGGTATTTATTGATAATATGACGCACAAATTAGCAGATTCGTGTCCGCTACCGCAATATCCCCATCGGTGCTCTGCATGAAAAAAGACTAGTTCAAGGCTGGTTATGAAATACTATGCGCCCCTAAAGCTGTAACATGTAAATGATATCTCATTGGCTTTTCGCGGAAATAAAACGCCCGTAGTGATTTAATGATTTTATTTTTGTGACATTCGGTAGCTTTCCGATTCACTATATTGCAATGTAATGTAGCTGAGTATAACTCATTGTTGTTGCCTCCCTCGGGAACCAGGCCGAGGAAATGAGCAATCGCCGCACCCCCCTCTACGTAGCAATAACATAGCTAGATGATAAATAGTGCCTTAATAAACCCGTGAAAGTTAACATTATAAATAGTAAGGGAGCTAATTTCACTATATTTCATGAACCAGACATTGTTTGTTTTATTAATTTAAAAGTCAAAGTGAGCGTTAAGATATTGCTTTATTGCTTTTAAAAGCGGCACCGCAAATACGTGTACATTTTGCATTTCGCCATTGTTGATCGTGAGTCGCTCAGAAACTGGTTAAAATAAATCACGTTATCAATTCATTATGAATACCAACGAGACATGTGATCAAAATTTTAATACAATAGTAATTTTCATTCATTCATAATGACGGGCAAGCCAATCAAATTACGGCTACGCTTTTCTGAGAATCTACGAATGCGCATAATTATCGATTGGCGAGACAGTCGCGCGAGGCATTTATCATTAGTGGTGAACTTAGGCAGTGAATAAGTAACCGGGTTCATTTTGTTCTGTAAGAATGAAATGTTTACGTTACCAGGCAGCTGTATCGGAACTGATAATGCGACATACTGCCAATTATTCACAATTGAATGAGGCCTCCCCCTAAAATCATGACAGGAATTTCGCGAAAATTTACGGTACCATGGCAAAATATAATTGCATAATGTGTGTATGCCCGAGTAATCGGTTGCCCTTCTTAGTCGACTCGCATAATGTCGTTATACCAGCGCGGCGTAATTATGAACGCATTTCACGTTATCAGATTTCAAACGACATGTCTAGCCAATATCAGAAATGCGTTGTGTAATAAGTTCTGACGCGTTGTCAAACTGTTTCCAACCCATTTGTTTTACTTTCACACCATGTTGTTTTACCGTTCACAACGGGAAAGTGATACATCCATTATTTTAAAACAGACCCGCTATGTACGTGTCATGCACGCGTTGCAGATGCATTTTATGTTAAGTTAACTCTGAGCTGTACCGTATAATAATTTGGTCGGACATCCTGCCAAGGGTTTCTTGGCGAAACATTCCCATCTGCTGGAGTAGAGTAATGGACAGTAAACGGAAACGGATTAATAGGACGGGATGGGAATGTGTGATGAAAACTGAGCTTGGTCGCATTATAAATCATAGTATAGAATTACGATTACATCAATTATTTCATAGGGATGGCGTCCACTTGTCCACAGTTGGCAATGATCAGTCTATCGACACATTACATGTAGCATACACTATAGCCCAGTTTATTAAGTATCCTACTAGAGTTAAATATACTCGATCTTAATTGCTCTTGCTAGTAATCTTGCTATCCGAGTCCAGAATATTTAGATCCGAGTACTCGCTCTAATTAGAATAAAGATCTTTTGCGATTGGAGGCGAATCACGTGATTTATACACGTATCTTTTCTCGACGCCATTTTATGTCAAATTCTGGATTAATTTTGATGTAATAACTGATATTTATTAAAGAATAAGCAATATTTAGGTGTCCCAATTTAATAATTTCACTTCCGCTTGGTGTTTTTGAAGTATACATTAAACATAGTTATCAGGCGGCGCGAATTGTCTAGGGTAACATTTAGTTCAATTTCCGTGGTATAATCTTTGACGTTTTAAGAAAGATTTCCACCCAAAAATGTGCTCAAGGAATGTTCTCGATTATAGGATGCACACACCCCCCCCACCCTTTCTAGTACATGTAGTTTGAGAAAAAACTGCGTCCTTTAGTCGAATTTTAACGGTAGATCAGTAACAGTGGTAAATCAGATGAAATAGATTACAAATGTCATGGAATAGCAAATGCCTCACCTGTATAAAAGAGTTTCTCCACTTGTGTCATAGCATGCACCTTCTGAATGCCGATAGCAATTGTATCTCCCAAGTTAATAGTGGCATGATAAACTGACTCTGGCTGAAACACACCAGGACACATTTACTAGTGATCAACCCCTTCAACTCATCCCTGAAAACAAACTCTTGATGGTGCATAGCATATTCTGTTGAATATTTTGAAATTAATATGACTTGAAGCCATTGCTGCCTAAGGCAGCGATGGCTTCAAGACATCTTAATTTCAAAATAACTAACAGCTTTCCTGTTTGTTTGTCCTGATCAGATCGAGACACGAGGAATTTATCAGTAAAAGGGCTAACCCTTTGAACTATAGAAACTAGTTACATCAAATCCAGGTAAAGCTATCACAAGGGATCACCACGCGGAGCAGCAAGAAGTGGTCACAATACACAGGTGGTTTCTCAATACAGGACATTCACCATAGAATATTTCTACGGATCATAAGATTGTGATTCCTTAAGACAGGTGGGCAAACAACTACCTGTCCTAACCACTTAATCTTCAAATCTGGCAAAGAAAATAAAACATATTTACTTATGCAATCACAATCTGCATGCCAGAACAAGACTATTTTTGCCAATCTAACACCGGGATGACTGGATCATTTATCGAGCCATGCATGCAAAAAATAAAAAAATAGTTTGTCTTGGCACACAAATGGACAATTCTCAAGGATGTCAAGAGCACTGCAGAGGCCAAATCAACCCTTTAATGGCCAAAATCGTTCAGAAAATTTAGATATTTACTCATTGGATACCCTTTTAGAGGACAAGACAAGACTATTTTTTTAATTTACCACTGAATTACTGGCTCAGTTATTGAGCCAGTCATACCAGTGGTAAACTTTCAAAAATAGTCTTTTCTTGGTTTGCAGATGGAAATTTCTCAAGAGCACTGTAGAGGCCAGTTTGGCCGGCTTGAACATTAATGGGTTAATATAAGCCTAATTTTTTGGCTCCAAAAGGCAGATGGTCACTCGAGCAGGTGTACATCTGACTAATCTTACCAGGTACATGATCTCTCCCGGACGCTGGACACACTCTAGTGGCTTCAGGTGAGTGGGCAGGTGAGGGTAGATGTGATGATACCAGTCTTGCTGTGTAAAGCCTGGATACACACCTGTAAACAGCAGCAGCAGTATCAATGGACCTTTCCATTTTTAGCCATGCCCCGCCCATCTCTATCTAAGCTTCACCACACCTCGCTTGTGTGGGATCAATCGATCTCTGAACTTTCTGACTAGCAATTTCCAAAAAAATATACAGGTAAGCCGTTGAATATTTTGAACCTAATTTGACTGGGTGCTGTTGCATGCTGCCTATGGCAGCAACAGCATCCAGTCAAATTAGTTTCAAAATAATCAACAGCATGGATCTTAAATAGCAAAAACATACAATTCGTTCAACGTGTCAGACTATTAAGCCCTACAGACGGGATTAATGGAATCATTAATGACATCATGATTATGATGTCAGCATACACGTCGCGTAGTTGATTATGATGTCATATTATTGAATGAGGAAATGGATTCATGAATGACGACAGGTCTGACAGGTACATGTAATGATGACAAGGTTAGAGGGTGAGTACAAGGATATACAGACATTAGATGATTATGATATTGATGCGCTGTCATTGAAGTAATTCAAACATGTTTAAGACAATGATGATAAGCACATTAAATGACTCCTCCAAAAATAATATTAAGAGCACAAGACACTACACAAAAAACGGAAAGGTACTGAAGAAATTGGCTTATTGCTAGGTGTATGGATTTACAAGGAAAATTCCTATAGCAATATTCAATCAGTTATATTAGATAGGTTCCAGTTAGACTCTTCGTTTAAAGAGGGTTTGGGTTAGGGAGGTTTGTGGTTTATACAGTACAGCTCAGAAATAACTTAACATAAATCTTGACTAAATCAAGATTAAAACAAGACTTATAAGATGCATTTGATTTTTAATTTCACACGCAAATCATTTGAAACTATCCCGTGACTAACAGGCCTATGCGACTACAACACGCATATATACATTTGCGACTAGATAATTTTAATCACAGTTAGATTAGTGCTTTTTACAGTCTCGAGTGGCTAAAATTTTAATCGAGAGATGCAAAATCTCCCTCGCGTCATTAATCTCAAATATTTTTTGTCCCATTTGCAATAGGGGAATCTCCATGTTTGTTCTCATAAGATCTATGCTAATGAGCAAGATACATGTAGAGTAGTCGCGGCTCAGTTGAGACCATTATGTACAGGTACTTTCAAATAGATTCACATTATAAAACAATATTATCGCGGGAATTTGGCATTTATTGTTTTAAAGTCTGTATGCCAACACAATTTTAATCTTTGCACCCTCCCCCTCCCACTCTATGAGCATGGATGTTCTCAATTTTCCATGCTAACCCACCCACACACCCCCGCCCCCTAAGGACAGATTATCTGTCAAGGTCTAACATAACTCCTTACCACCAGGTGGCGTCATAGTGATGGGATACATGAACCAACGCTTGTGGCCAAATACCACTCCATTCCAGGCATCTGCATGTTTGTGGAAAGACACGCCGCTACCTGATGCACCCAAGAAGAATATGCTGTCATCCTGGCTATTCTAGAACACAAGTAGGCATTAGTTGTCTACAAGTCACAAAGCAATGATTTCCATGGGCAAGAACTCTGGACCTACTCAATATTTCGAAAACACTTTGACTGAAAGGTGCCATCAGCAACTTTCAGTCAAATTATTTTCAAAATATTCAGCATATTCGGAGTTATAGACCATGGAAAATGTAGTCTGCAGAAATAGCAATTTTCAGTCAAATTATTTTCAAAATATTCACCATATCCAGAGTTAAAGCCCATGGAAAATGTAGGCTGCAGCCAATCAGTGTGCAGACAGCAAAGGACATTACAGGTTACAGATAAATCACTATCTGGAACATATGTCATTGACTTGTAAGTGCTGCTATGCCAGTCACAGATGATACTGGGTGTGGCATAATAAATGTGACACCCATGATTGTGGGTCATTAAATGCACTTTGATTGTGACATCAGCCTACATGTAACATAATTGATTATGTCATATACTTGAGTGCCAGATCTGATCCCTCCATTGGACCACAAACATAACACGTCTACAGAATCGTCATTAAGATGCACACTAAGCAAAAAAAATATACACGCATTTGATTTTTCAAAATGTGGTGGGTGAATGCCATAATTATATCAGCCTGGTAGTACTTGGTAGGCGTGTGCGATTATGGGCTTGTTAAGTATGATGTCACTGCTTCGCAACTCGGAAGTGTGTACATGTATTTTGCTTTATTACATCATAAGTACGTGATTATGACTTCATCATTTGTTGTTAAACAAAAACGTTGTTTTGTGTATTTAACGATCGAGCTGACCCCGGAAATATGTCATCACTTAACAAGCCCATTGATTTGAGTGATTATTTAAGAATAATCATGATTACTCGATTAATCAGCCTGGGTGCAGACAACAAAGGCATATCAGCGACGAAAACTGTAGTGGTGATTAGAAATTTCCATTTGTAGGCCAACAGACTCTTTTTGAAAATGTATTGCTAGAATGCAGATACTCGAGCCAGTCATTCAAGTGATACATTTTCAAAAAAAGTCTTCTCTTGGCCTGAAAATGGACATATAATTCGCTGAGCATTAAAGAGTAATTAAACGATAGGTTAGGAAGTATTTTATGCACTAGACATACTAGAAGTTATTCACAATTATTCGATTATTTAATTTTTAATCATATAGATTCACAATTTAAAAGATAATCATCATTTTTGATTTAATCATTTAATGGCACAAGCCTAAGCCTCGGTGATACATCAAAAACATGTGAAGTAGACATCTGCTTCCAGATCCATAGATACAGTATAAAGCTATATTCAGAATTCTGAATATTCTGAATTTAGTCCAGTCATTCAGCTCAAACATAAGTAATTGCCTGGCATGCAGGGATTCTCATAAGGGTCCTTTGAGGGTAATGTACATGTACAACCAAAATCCAGCTTTGGACCCAAAAAAGTAGTGGCAGAGGGTCCCATGAAAATCTTGTACATGTATCATTGTGTTATAATAAGTAGATTTTTTAGGTTTTTGCACAAAAATATATACACACCCTAGCAGAGACCACCATAATTCTGTGAGTCCATGGTACACTTATTAAATACCCTCTAATTTTAATATGGATGAAAATTACTGCTTGAGAACACCAGATTTCAGTCTGGGACTCTGAAATTTCAGTTGGGGACCTGCAGATTTCAGTTGGTGATAACCAGATTTGAAAGTTTTGGGTCCTTGAGACCGCCAAAATTTAGATGCCATGAGAAACACTGCTGGCATGCCTGGAAACTACCAAATTAACAACTAAAGGGGATTAACTTCTCCAGGTATTGACAACACTTCACGGAACACCAACCTACCCTCGGCCTTCGGTTTAGTCACACTAAGTGATATTTTGAAGTTGGTTCAAATCTGTTAATTCTAACAGAAGGTACATGTATAATTGACCAGACACTAATTTGTACGTGTCACATGGCTACATGTATGTACATGTATGTAAGTACCCACATGCAAATAGGCACAATGGACCTTTCCAGTATTAGCTAAGCCCTGTTCATCTCTATCTAAGCTCCACCCACACCTCACTCGTGTTGGGATCGATCTCTGAGAAAACTATACACTCAGGTAAACTGCGCCCAGTCAAATTAGTTTCAAAATAATCAACAGCATGTTTCTTAAATACATGTAGCAAAAGCATACAATTCGCACAATGTTTCTGACTATTAACCCTCACCACTCTGATGTCAATATTCTATCTTTTACTGTGTCAATATCACAGAAACTGGTGTACCTTTCTCAGCAATTTTGGTGGAAGATGTTGCTGTCAACGACGGCACCATCTCCCACCAAATTTGTTGAAAAATGAACACCAGTTCATCTTTTAATTTAATTTTAAAATTTAGTTTTGACACCAGAGTGGTAAGAGTTAAACATTAAAGATGGGCTTAATCGAATTATTCATGACATCATGATTATGACATCAGCATACACATCGTGTGGTTGATTGTGTGAGGTAATGGAGTCATGAATTCTAAATCAGGCCACACTTCCTTACATGGGGATATAATTACCTTGTCTATCTCTAAATATGCTGGAACACTGATGCTCCTGCCCAGCTGCGAATCATTATAAAATTGCCGATCAAAAATATATCTGAAAAACAAATGATAAAAAGTAGTATAATACACCCAATCATAATGAAGCTCTATCTTGTGTTCCTAAATGTATTTCATAATGGGATTAGCTACAAATACATGTACATTGTAAATCTAAATTCATCAGATAAACGTGCAAGCATCTCGGGTGACGCCTTACAATATACATGTACATGTGTAGCTTTTACTTTCAATTCAGGACAGAGATGATGATGCTTCACTCTGGTATTACCAAACTATTATTTCTTAATCCTTATGAAACCAGCCAAAAATGTCCACTATAATTATCTTGAGGAATGTCGTCCATTTGCAGGTCAAGAAGACTTTTGGACAATTTACCACTGGATCGGTAACCAAGCCAGTCATTTCAATAGTAAATTTTCAAAAAGTCTTCTCTGGGCTGGCAAATAGAAATTCCATAAGCAAATATTTAGCCACTAATGGGCTTAGATTGCTTAGGTTAAAGATTGGTGCAAAGATTATTTCACTTAAAACTGGCTTTAAGTACACATATAGTCAAAGGTCATCATTGTTCATTGCAAAAGTGGATATCAAACTGATTTTAAACATGATTTCCACAGCTATCCTGTGCTTCTAGTCAATTCATCAAAGTTGCCACATTACCAGGGAATAAAATCAAACTCACTTACAGCATCTCCCCGCTTATTGGATCAACATCATGCATGTTTTCGATGAATGCCTCGAGTGAATCACGGAAGCTACCACTACCACCACTGCGCACTATCTCCAGTGAACTCCCCAGCATTACTGTCCAATCTCCATAAGCTTTCAGTAATTCATTTGTTGTCCATAATTCTGGGTTGGTCCAATCAGCAGCTCCATTCGGAAACTGTAATATCACAGGGTTTTTGTAACGATATTCCATCTCAAACTCAGCAACAGTAATCTCAGAAACACAGCGTCTTTCTATTGAACACAAATCTGTATAGAACTCACGATTACTTTTCTTATTCGCCTTTTTCCATCCACTGGGAGATGGTTGATTGCTGCTCTCTGTATGTTGAGCGTGCGTGACATGCATGTGTGTCTGTGCGGAAGGTAACACTGCTATATTACCAGCGTCTGGGAGTACGAATAAGAATTTGCGTATAATTATGGAGATGAACACGGAACTCATGGCTGTCACTATAAGGATGATGAAAAACCGCAGAGACATAATGACTGGAAGATGCTGCGGCTTATTTCTCTCATGATTGACATCCTCAGATGGCTCCACGTGAAACTTTGATTTGTTACCCATCTTGAAAAGGCTGAAAGACACACAGAAACATGTACTCACACATACAATGTAGCATGTAATTTGCTGGACATTTGTTGGTTTATCTGCAATTGTTAATCGTTTAACCCTTTAACACTCATATCAGCCAAAAACGGCTTTTGCATTGGTCTTGAGAATGTCCATTTGTAGACCGAGAAGACTATTTTTGAAAATTTACCACTGGAATGACAGGCTTGATAACCGAGCCAGTCATTCCAGTGGTAAATTTTCAGTCTTCTCTTTATCTGCAAATGGACATGTGAACAAATTCAAGGGTTAAAGGATTAATGGACTCGATGGATCAAGATAATCACAATTCTTGTTTAATTAACGTCTATTTGAAAGCCAAGAGAATGTTATTTTTGAAATTTCTTTACTCGGTTATCAAGCCAGGCATTACTTGAGTCTATTGTTTACCCTGCAGGCTGGGAATAAGACCAAAAATGGCAATGCTGCCTGTACAACTGATCATTCACACATAGGACAGATTCATTTCAATAACAGACAACTCATAGTTTATAGCGAAGATAAATTCAAAATTAGGCAACCGTAATAATGTCTAAGTGATTTTCAATAACATACTATTTAATAAACAAAATAAAATGCTACAATCAAATTAACTACATTTCTAAGGCCTATATTATAATTATAATTATCTCATTTTGATAAAGTTACTGGGATATTGAAGTCGGCTCTGACCGTGTATCTGTGTCCATCTGATTATCTCCTCTGAAACAGAATTCAACCAAATTTGCTATGTGAATTACCCGTATTATTGCAGACTTCGAGACAACATTTAGCCATGTTAACAAATTTATGAGAAAAGTGAATTCTAAGGATCTCTGAGCAGACATAGAGCATATAAGTAATTAGGCGAATTCCGTGATAGTGGGACCATATTGCACATAGTGTATTAAATACTAATGTTTGGAAATGGTACTAATTTTGTGATCGATGATTGGTTTTACATACTAACCGATGATCAATTAATGATCGATCATAACATTTACTCATTTTTACCCATTCTGACATTTTGAATGCAATAATTATTGCATGTTCATGGATATTTAACCTTAATAATTTAAGAAATAATCTGTTGACTATTTTGAAACTAATCTGATTGGAAGCTGTTACTACCTTAGGCAGCAACAGGTTCCAGTCAAATAAGTTTCAAAATATTCAACAGGTTATTGGTATGGTGGGTTTGACATTAGCATACTATTTTAGTGTTGTGAAGGTTAATGTCTTAGACTATGGACTCGTACGGAGTAATACTATGTTATATAGTTGTAAAAATGAAATTAAAATGGTACATGTATTGCCAAAAAGAAAAAGAATCATGTGCAGTTTTAATATCATAAATTTAAAAACAGTCAAAATCGATTTCTGAAATCATGATCAATCTGTTGGTTGGACATACAAACCAATCAATTATCGATCAAATCGATTAATTGGAACAACATTATTAAACACATGATTGGAGATTATGCTGTCCACCCGACATTGCCCGGAGATGTTGGGTGATAATACGGAGATGTTTGTAGTTAATAGGTGCCTGACTGCTCAGCTGGTGAAAAAATCTCTTCCTTCAGCCATTGTCAGATAACTCATACTTTCTGATCATTCTGCAATCATTGGGTACACACAACTATCTATAATTAGACAGACACCACATGGGATACCAAAACTGCTTTCTAAAGACAGAGATTACTTAACCCTTTCACTTACAAATCGCTGAAGGTGAAAGGGTAAATTATTATGGCTCCTTGGCGCTGGTAAATAAGTTTTTGGGCCAAATAATGGTGCATTCATTTAGCTTTTAATCCTCAAATTCAGTCAAAACTTTCTCATAAAAATTTCCATTTGCAGACCAAGCGAATATTATTTTTTTAAATTTAGCATTAGAATAATTAGCTCCGCTAAGCCAGTCATTTCAGTAGTAAATTTTCAAAGATACGACTCTTCTCTTGGTCTCAGAATTGACATTTTTCAAGACTACTGCAGAAGCGGTTTTGTCCAGCTTGAGTGTTAAAGGGTTAAAATGGGTGAGCTTATGACCACCCATCTTTAAAAATCTCTATCTTTTGATTTCTAAAGCAAGTGATAAAGACAGGTTCAAGTGTACACTAGTACCTGTAGACTTACCTGTAAGTCTATAAGTTGCTTGATTGGATGGCACTTAGACTCTGCTTGAAGACCAACTTGTCAGCTTCCATGATTGCAGAGTTAGCTTGACTGTATGTTGAGCCGTTGACTGTTGTTATGATATCTAATTAACACAGACAATGACAGCCTCTAGCAGAGTGACAGAAGAAGCTCTATTTGCAATATGTTCAAAGGTTTCCTGCAAATCAATAAATCAGACTGGATGAAGTGTTAATGACAGCTGTTATCTCAGCAGCGCCATCTGTTTGGAAATTGATTAATGGATAAGCACAGTAAGCAGTAATTCATTTACTAAAACGTTTTGTGATATATACAGCGCTGCTTAGCAATAACTTTCCCCGCAAATTCCTGGCTTTTTCGTGATTCCTGGGATATCCATGAAATGAAAACAGTCACGATCTTTGAAAAATCCTGGGATATCCCGGGATGTCCCGAGTCCCAACCCTGGGAAAAGCTAGGACTTTTAAATATTCTACTTTTTGCAAAGTCCCAACCTTGGGACTTTTTAACATTATAGGTTTTGCAGAATCCCAACATTGGGAAAAGCTAGGACTTTTAGATATAACCTTTTCCCGCCTAAATTCTGAGCAGAGAGGTCAACTAAACTGTTATTTTGGAGTTGTTGTTTATAGTTAATGTTTGTTGTCATGAATCTTTTTACCTAAACCCTGTTCTCAGTGTACATATTGCTAATAAAGTAGTGTTGATAGGCTTACAAAGGGAATTTCAAACAAATGCAATGACAGCAAGATTCTCATTCAAAGTATTTATGAATATTTATGTGGAATATTATAATTATGGTGGATTAGTAATCTCTCATAAAGGGATTTACATGTAATTTAACTGGAATGCTCTTGATAAATGTATTGTCCAGTGCACTTTGTTAATGATTTGGAGAATACAACATATGACATGAGGAGGATAAAGTGTAAAATGATCCAACTGAAAAGGTGATCTATAATAGGAAAATTATTTGTCTAATGCACACAAACTTAGTTTAACATGAAAAGCAGAAATGGCAGCCATCTTGTTTCTAAGCCTTATATTGTGACATTTCACAACTAGGATGATTGTTTGCATTTAGTATATACACAACATCGCAGTATATCCCAAGGTTGGGACTATTATCCCAACCCTGGGATATCCCTGGATATCCTAGGACTTGGGACTCATTCTAATACCGCCAGTTCCCAGTCTGAACTCTTGTCCCAAGCCTAGGATATCCCGGGATATTCCAGGGTTGGGACAATAGTCCCAACTTTGGGATATCCTGGGATATCCCAACCATGGGAGCTTGTGGCATTGGAATGAGTCCCAACCCTGGATATCCCGGGAAATCCCAAGGGTAGGACTCCCAACCATGGATGTCCCAACCCTGGGATATCCCGGGATATCTCAAGGTTGGGACTCCCAACCCTGGGATATCCCGGGAAATCCCAGGGTTGGGACTGTACCACTCCATAACAAGGCAAATCAATAAATTGATGTATGCTCCCCGAAGGCATACTCTGCAGAGAAACTGAATGGATAACCCCGAAGGCATATGCTTCCGGGAAAGGTTTGGGACTGTGGCTCAGACAGAGAAACAAAATTGAAATTGTCAATGAGATATCACCATATTAGGCCATCCTTAAAATATTGTTGGTTTGGGGTAATGATGTTAAATCCACAATTTGGGGAGTAGAAATGATTCAGTGGGCCATCATTCGTTTGGTCTGGCGGGATTTGCCCTACCGAACAATTTGTTAAGGATAGCTTAATAAAAGCAAAATCTAAGTTTCTCTAAATAAACACACTTAGACTTTGCTTGACACCATATGAAAAATACATAGAAAAACCATGTTCAAAATGAACAGAGATATTTTCTGTAAAAATCAATACCAAGTTTGGTGACCATATGTGAAAAAGTCTTGAAACTATAGCCCGGAGAAACATTTTCGGTGATATTCAGTTGACCATGAAAAGTAGGTCAGCATGATTTACTTTTCATACTGTGCACACCTTCTCCCTAAGATGCATCCACATACCAAGTTTGGTGACCATATGTGAAAAAGTCTTGAAACTATGGCCCGAACAAACATTTTCTGTGATATTCAGCCGACCATGAAAAGTAGGTCAGCTTGACCTACTTTTGACCTACTTTTCTATTCTGCACACCTTCTCCCTAAGATGCATCCACATACCAAGTTTGGTGGGCACATGTGCAAAAGTCTTGAAACTACATGTATGCCCCGGACAAACATTTTCTGTGATATTCAGTCGACCATGAAAAGTAGGTTAGCCTGACCTACGTTTGACCGACTTTGAATACTCCGCACACCTTCTCCCTAAGATGCATCCACATACCAAGTTTGGTGACCATATGTGAAAAAGTCTTGAAACTATGCCCCGGACAAACATTTGCTGTGATATTCAGTCGACCATGAAAAATAGGTCACCATGACCTACTTTTCATACTCCGCACACCTTCTCCATAAGATGCAATCAATACCAAGTTTGGTGACCATATGTGAAAAAGCCTTGAAACTATGTCCTGTACAAACATGTTCTGTGATATTCAGTCGACCATGAAAAGTAGGTCAGCCTGACCTACTTTTGACCTACTTTTCATACTCCGCACACATTCTCCATAAGATGCATCCACATACCAAGCTTGGTGACCATATGTGAAAAAGTCTTGAAACTATGCCCTGGACAAACATTTTCTGTGATATTCAGTCGACCATGAAAAGTAGGTCAGCATGACCTACTTTTCATACTCCGCACACATCTCCCTAAGATGCATTGACATACCAAGTTTGGTGACCATATGTGAAAAAGCCTTGACACTATGTCCCGTACAAACATTTTCTGTGATATTCAGTCGACCATGAAAAGTAGGTCAGCCTGACCTACTTTTTACCTACTTTTCATATTCCGCACACCTTCTCCCTAAGATGCATCCACATACCAAGTTTGGTGACCTTATGTGAAAAAGTCTTGACACTATGCCCCGGACAAACATTTTCTGTGATATTCAGTCGACCATGAAAAGTAGGTCAGCATGACCTACTTTTGACCTACTTTTCATACTCCGCACACCTTCTCCCTAAGATGCATCCACACACCAAGCTTGGTGACCACCCATGGGAAATAAATTTCAAGTTAACTTGGATTAGCTTGGATGTTCATGAATATCCAAGCTATTGGAAAATTATTCAACCAATACCAGCTTGGATTACCTTGAATTAGCTTGGACTTTATATAGTTGCATGAACTTCTTGAAAATCCCCCCTCTCATAATTCAAGCTAGCTGGGATTTTCTAGGACTTTTTGAATATCATCATGAAAAAGTGCAAGCTTCTTGGATTTGCTTGGACTTTTCTGATTTAACAGAATTCAAGCTAGCTTGGATTTTCTAGGACTTTGTTTAGTCAGACATAAAAGAATTCAAGCTACTTGGATATCCTTGAATTTGTAGACTCACTTACACTACCTTGGATTATCTTGAAATAGCTTGCACTAAGGCAAGAACAGGTTCTGTATAGTCATGACTCGATGTGACCTTGACCTGGTAAATTGGTGGGGAATTTAAAAAGTCTTTGTAAAAAGCAAACAGTACATTCATTGCATTGCTCATTACCAGCTATGAATATATAAAATATGATAGTTTGGAAACAGTGACAGTACTGTTAGATAGAATGCTTAGCATCAGTAACCTTAAATGGAAACAGAACTGTATTTTGAGGTATGTATTCTATTGATTTCCAGAGATTTATTCAGAATTACCAGTCTTGGTATAGCTTTTTCAGTTCTATGTAATTAATGCAGTGATGATGCCTTTCTAAATAATATGGCACATTAACAATCTACAAATGTATGTCTATAGGAATAACAGAGAAATCAGTCAGAAACTCATACATTGCTAATGTCTGGCTGAAATTGTATTTGGTATTGAATAACTCAACTCCCATGAAGGTGATTTTGGTTTTTAAGCATACAAATGTATATATTATCTTTATGTTAATGGCTAACCTATTTCAAAAGCTATGATTAGCAGGGATTTTCTTGAAGTTCTAGATAGCTGGGACTTTCTGGAATAAAATCCAAGCTAAGTGGGATTTTCTTGAACGTTCAAGCAAGCTTGGATTTTCTTGAACGTTCAAGCTAGCTTGGATTTTCTTGAATGTTCAAGCCAGCTGGAATATTCTTGGATTTTAAGTGGCCAATACCGGCAAGCTAGCTTGGATTATCTTGAATGTTCAAGTTAGCTCGGACTTTCTTGAATGTTCGAGCTATCTGGAATTTTCTTGGATTTTACTTTAACTAGGCCTTTCTTGGATTTTCTTGAATTATCTTGAATTTTATGTGGCCAATACCAGCAAGCTAATCCAAGATTTTCCAAGTTATTAAAAGCTGGGATTAGCTGGTTGATTCAAGCTCCACAGAACTTGGATATTCATGAATATCCAAGCTTTTTTTGGCCTGGGCATATGTGAAAAAGTCTTGAACCTATGCCTCGGACAAACTTATATATATTGAGCGGACGGACGGACAGACGAATGGATGGACGGACGGATGGACAAAGCAGCGACTATATGCTCCCGTGAAATTGTTTTCGGGGAGCATAAAAATCCCCAGGTCCTGGGATTTTCCGGGATATCCCATGGTTGGAAGTCCCGTTCCAATACCGCCACGTACCAGCCTTGGGACTTGGGATATCCTGGGATATCCCGTGATTTTTCTGCCATATTTCTGCAGAGGTTAACACGTTTCCAAAACAAAATAAGACATACTGTTTGGATACGATTAACATAATTGGCGCCTATGTCAGCAATATCTTCCAATCCAATTATGTTCAAAATATTCAACAGAACATTTCTTACATCGTGTTAAAAATTGTTCCTGTGTTTTTTTGGAAACATTTTAACATATTTCAGACCTGTACAGTGCACATGGCAGTCTTATCATAGATGGGAGATGACAGAGGCTTGAAGGATGACTTATCAGAGGTCAGTTATGCCAGTAGGTATATTGATACGACTACAACAAAAGACACCAGAAATACAGCATATAGCACCTTAATTTGAAAAAGAAATTGAAAGAATCCTTAATTGAATTTGTTCAAGAAAATTTTAATTTTCTCATTGAAAATGTCCATTTTCCGACCAAGAGAAACCTATTTTTGAAAAATTACCACTGGAATGACTGATTCAGTTATTAAGCCAGTCATTCCTGTGGTAAATTTTCAAGTATAGGCCTTTCTTGGTTTGCAAATGGACATTTCTCAAGACCAGTGCTGAAGCCGTTTTTGGCTGATATGAGCACTTGTTAACCCTTTAACCCTCATATCAACCAAAAACGCCTTCTACAGCCGTCTTGAGAATTGTCCATTTGCAGACCAAGAAGACTATTTTTGAAAATTTTCCACTGGAATGACTGGCTCGATAGCCGAGCCAGTCATTCCAGTGGTAAATTTTCAAAAATAGTCTGCTCTTGTTCTGCAAATAGACATTTTCTTTGAGAAAATTGAAATGTTCTTGAAGGAATTCAATGCTTAAAGGGTTAACCTAAAACCACTATAAACAGACTGTTGTGGTCACCGTCATGTATCTCTGAACGCTCTTATTATACAAATTATATAGCAGCAAGAATTTAAACAAAAAAAACATCTTTGATGTTTAAATACATGTACTTTTACGTGCTACAATGTATGTGCTCAGGTCACAACCTGTCCTTTAATGGTCAAGATTTATCAAGAAAATTACTGAATGTCCACTTGCAGGCCATGGAGACAATTTTTGAAAATTCACCACTGGTATGACTGGCTCAGTTATTGAGCCAGTCAATCTTTTTGTAAATTTTTAAAAACTGGCCTTAAAATATTTGGTCCGTAAATGGACTTTCCTCAAGATAAGTGCAGAGACCGGTTTTGGACGCCTTCACTGTTAAAGAGTTAACGTTTTTGTTCCTAAATCCCAGCATTGTAGTGATGTCAAATACATGCTGTCAAAAATAGCTGATGAATGCAGGTGTACTGTGAATGTTGTGAATGCAGGTATTTAGCTCACCTTGGAGGAGTGTCAGGCGTGTTGTCAGATCTGGGAAATATTAAACAAAAACATTTTTTTTCTCAGAATACCAGTTAGGTCACTGTAGAAACAATAAGCATGAATATATAAGTAAAGAAGGGGTTATAATTCTAACATTTATATCTGATCACCTATATACTATTGCTCACATGTATTGCTGTAGTTATAAACACACATGTCTAGCCACATCGTATTCACACCAGTCCCTGAGCAAAAATGCTAGGCTTATTTGTTTATTCATAAATACTTGCCAAGCATAGGGATGGGGCCAAATAAACAAATATAAGAGACATTTTGCACTTTTAAAAGCAGATACAAAGATATACCTCCTTCATAATGAAAGCAATGTTATACATGCATTTACATGTAAATGTTTTGTAAAGAAATTTGAGTGGCAAAATGAGCGTCGAGCCAAATTATAACAAGTCTTAACATATTCCACAGCCAAGCTGATTTTGTTATATTAAAGTTTCATTTAATGATCCAGATTTATGAAGAAAATTGACATTTGTGATTCGTCAATGGAAGAGCACTAAAGAGGCCGGTTTTGGCCAGATTGACCCTTAGAGGGTTAAGAGGGCTAAAACATTATTTCCGTTTTGTCAAATAGTGAATTTGTTGATCCGCTCAGTAATTATACATCATCATAATACCAGAATGACATTCTGATGGTCCGTCTTCCAGTATTTAACACTCTAGCACTTAAGTCGGCCAAAATCGCCTTTTGCAGTGGTCTTGAGAAATGTCCATATACAGAACATGAGAAGACTATTCATGACAATTTAGCGCTGGAATGACTGGCTTGATAACCGAGCCAATCATTCCAGTGCTAAACTGTCAAAATAATTTTCTCCTGGTCTGCAAATGGACATTTTCTATGAGAAGGGGGTAAGACAAGGGATGGGCGAGCCCAATACAAGTATAACCTCACAATCCACAATCATATGCCTATAAACTCACAAAATGTTTGATTGAATTTCACTGTAGATGGCTTGACAGGAGAGTATAAGTGTCACGAACAGAATCTTGAGATTACAAACTTAATTTTCCCTCCCGTTTTTGTCACATTTAGTTTTAAATTTTAGATTCTCCAAATTTTTACTCTGGAAATCAAATCAATTATATACTCCTTATTATCAGTTAGTCTTAAACCCTTAACACCCTGATGTCAATATTTAGCGAAGTTTATCAGCAATTTTGGTGGAAGATGTTGTTGTCTACGACAGCACCATCTTCCACCAAAATTGGTAAAAAATAAACACCAGTTCATCTTTTACTTTAATTTGAAAATTTAAGATTTTGACACCAGAGTGTTAAGGGTTAATTGCTCCTAAATATAATACATGTAGTACATATAAATGTGAATTTAGTAATTACACGATACCTTTTACTGTAGTTTTGATGTCCTCAAAGCATTAATTACAGGTGAGGAAATTGTTGTGATCTGCTTGCTCCCTTCTCTTCAGTGACCTATAATACCAAACAAGTCAAAGGACACACATATAGTCTTTCTTATATATTAACCCCTTCACTGACCAATTCCTATATCACATTTTTAAGACAGTCATACTGGAAAACTGTTGAATATTTTGGAATTAATTTGACTGGAAGCTATTGCTGCCTTACGCAGCAACAGCTTTCAGTCAAATTAATTTCAAAATATTAACCAGAAAAGGTTTTATATCATAAAGAATATATAATTTTTCAGGGATTTGTCAGTAAAAGGGTTAAAACTCACAATAGTACTAAGCAGAATATGACAAATCATTTGCAATATTCACCCTTTCACTGACAAACCACAGAAAAGTGTATTCTTTACTATATAAAACTTATTCTGTTGAATATTTTGAAATTAATTAAGGCAGCAAAGGCTTAATTCCAGCTAAATTAATTTCAAAATATTCAACATTTCCTTTAGTTTTCTGTAGCCAGGTTACCTTGAAAATGAGATACACGTGTATGGGGAATTCATCGGTGAAAAGGTTAAGAAATCGAAAATTACAGTACAGATCATGACTGATTGCTTCCAAAAACTTCAAATCAGATTAAGTCAAAAATATTTAACTCTATATAAGTTTTTTGTTTTGGAAACATTTAAAATTATTTCTGAGCTGTACATGTACATAGTTCTAGCGTAACTTATCGCTCCCTATTTCGGGATTGCCTTTAACAAAAGCAGCAATCAGTAACCGTAGCAATAAAATTCCAATCAAATGGACACTACTTAAGATCACAGTGCTGTAAAGGTTGATTTATGACCAGCTTCACTAGTGCAGAGTACAGGAGTTAACTGATGGTACATGTATGAATCAACCATAATATATGTGCATGCTATTCAGGTAATTGCTGATTACAAAACTCTCATATAATATATAAGAACAGGAAATCAATATACCCCCTGTGAATGAGGTGCAAATTAAATGATTCAATATATAATATCAATGTATTGATCATTGTCAGATGTATTACATGCATTATAGATGTCTTAACGATATGGTCAAACCAGCCAGATACTGGGGGCTCTGTAGTGCTCTTGATGAGTGCCCATTTGGGGATCAAGAGATTGGTTTTGAAAATTTATCACTGGAATCACTGGCTCAGTCACTGTAAATTTTCAAAAAATATTCTTCTTTCTGCCTTCAAATAGACACTCACAAAGCAAAAATGTCAATTTTCTTTACAAATCTTGATCATTAAAGTGTCAAATTAACAGCTAATTATAGGCAGACAGGCCAGAGTGAAAGGATAAGAGTATTCATTCACTTGTAACCCTGATTTCCCGCTGACCATGTAGTTCATGGTTTGACTATGGTCAACCACGATTTCTTGGCTGACCTGACCATGGTCCCACTACTGACCACTTTAACATGGTCAGTACATCATGGTCAGATGACTATACAAAACCATGTGTGCCGACGCTTACCATAAATTTCAGTGGTGTTGTTATCAACCATGATACATGTATGATGGTCACTTGATGGTCAGTTCATGTGCAGCTGAATTTCTACCTCACTGACCACGATATATACACCTGTGCAAAAGTTAAGCACCAGCAAAAACAATAGAACGTAGAAACATGATGGTACAACTAGGCTGCCATACTTTTTGTCCCCGCGTTAGCTGACATAATTCCAAGTACGAAATGCACATGCATGCATGACTTCACGCCGCTTGATGTCCGTGCGTGGCGGGAAACAGCACACGTGTTCAGTTATGTAAAAGTCCAGTTTGAGGTGTAGAACATTACATACAGATTTAGGCGACAAGATTAGGAATTTTGTGTTCATGACCGTGGTTTATTTGTACAGAGAGAATTAGCTCTTGATTGTGAACCGCTATGGCAAGACGAAGGTTAAGTGATCGTGTGAAATGGCAAATCATAGGCATGCATACCACTGGTATGTCATGCAAAGAGATTGGCAGACAGCTGAACATTAGCCATACTGTAATCAGTCGTTTGATTGCAAAACATGGGCAAACTAACGAGGTGAACGACAGGCCTAGATCTGGAAGACCGAAGAAGACTACTGCCCGTGATGATCGAGCCCTAGTACGCCTTGTTAGGAGATCTCCATTCACCAACAGCAGAGTGCTCAGCCAGCAATGGGAAACGCGCAATAGAGTGTCAATGTCTACCGTCAAAAGGAGACTGTATGCTGCTGGCATGAAAGCTAGGAGACCTGTCAGACGTCCTCTCCTCACTGCACACCACAAAGAGGAGCGTCTGAGGTGGTGCAACGAAAGAAGACACTGGAACATGAGATCCTGGAGACGGGTACACTGGTCCGATGAAAGTCGGTTCCTGCTTCATGCCACAGATGGTCGAACTCGTGTATGGAGGTCCAGACGCACGGCGTACGACCAACGTAACATCATGGAAGAAGTTCCATTTGGTGGAGGTTCCGTTATGATATGGGGGTGCATCTCATTTGATTGTAAGCTGGATCTGTTGACTGTACCTGGAACACTAAATGGACAAAGATATCAAGATTCCATACTGGATAGAGTTGTGGTCCCTCATTTTGTAAATCATGCACCTGGAACCCACCCTATATTCATGGATGACAACGCCCGACCACATCGTGCTAGAGCTGTGCATGAATACCTCCGCCAGAATGCCATCGAAACCCTACCATGGCCAGCAAGGAGCCCTGACATGAACCCTATTGAGCATATCTGGGACATTCTGGGAAACATGGTGAGAAGGAGGGATCCTCCTGTGCAGAACCTACAGGAATTAACAGACGCACTCCATCTTGAATGGCAACGAATACCACAATGGCGTATCAGTCGGTTGGTGACCAGCATGAGACGTCGTGTCCAGGCCGTCATCCAGGCACAAGGTGGATATACCCGGTATTAATAATGACAGTCTCAAACTCGTGCACAGATGTTAAACTTCGTTTTCAGACACCATTAATGACAATCTAGCCACGTGTGTAAACTGTAGGGCAATAGTTGTCCGTTGTGTCAACGTAACCATATTCAGGCCTCGTTTTCAAGTTCAAACAAAAACATACAGTGTTTCCCCACCATCATAATCAGCATTCCTCTAGTTGCATTATTACCTCTTGCACTAAGATGGATGGGTACATAAATGTTTATGCTATTGCTTTCTTCATAGCACATGAATATACCCTCACATGTGCGTAAAAATAGGGTGGTGCTTAACCTTTGCACAGGTGTATATCATGGTCGACCATGGTTACTGGAAAATTTCAATGCTACTCATATTGAGTGATTTCATGGTCAGATATCACCAATATTTTTTACTTTAATTATCAATGTCCCTCATTGACCATGATATGTCATGGGCGACCATGGTCACTGGAGAATTTCAATCTTATTCCTATTGGCAGTGATATCATGGTCAGTTCATAGTCAGTTCAGTCACCAATACTTTAAATGATTATCAAAGTCCTTCAGTGACTATGATATATCATGGCCGACTATGGTTACCAGAGTATTTCAATGTTAATCCTATTGACAGTGATATCATGGTCAGAGATGTCACTCAATTGATATCTAAAAAAAAGATAATATTACAATTACAATTCTTGAACTTAGTCTTAAAATCTTCCTACGCTGCTCTAAGCTAAATATGTTTTTGAACATTTTCAGGAACAATTATATGACCATGGTTGACCATGTTTTGACCATGGTCGGTATAATTTAATAAGGCTGGCAAGTCTTTCATTGAAAACATGTCATTTTGCATTTAAAGTCTTCAATTATTCTATTCCACATAAGTTATGTAATCATCATTAATTATGACATTTGGATAGTAAATGCCATATACATAGAAACATACCGGTAATATAGTAGTATAACTTTTGTAATAAAGCCCAGCTGGGGCCACTACATAAAAAAATGTAACCATGCAAAAAAAACCCACAATAAACATATATACAAACTATAAGTATCCATTACAGCACATGCGTGGCACATGCATGCACACACACGTATGCATGCACACACTCACGCACGCATACATGCAGGGGTAAGTAAACTAATGGGTGTCTCTGGCAGATATTTCATTTATCTTTTTTTCTGCTGCCAGGTGGCAAAATTGCGCAGCTTCCTTTATTAGTAAAACAATTGGCTGTTAGTAGATACATAATTTTGTCTTTTGGTTCTCAGTCCTAGGAAATTTGGACATTCCCTAGATACAGCATCTACAATGTAATAATGTTTTTCTTTCTATATTATAAAAGGGGCATTTGATCAAAAAGTGGGACTCATCCTCATCTCCGCGCAATTGCATATCTTACATAATCGATCTCCAACAGGCGTTTTTGATTGCGTATACATGTATCTACCTGTTTCTATATGTAGCCTATGACTTGATGTCCTGAGTCGAAGCAATGCATTTCTATGTTGTTCGTTCATTAGCGTTGTTAAATAGTCTTCTAGGTCGAAATTGGTTTTAAATGTTGCATGTCCTCAGCTTATTTTACCGGTAATATATGTACATGTAATACACACTGAATTCTTGTATAAACCTTATTTCAAACAATGCCATTGATGTAGGTTAAACATTCCAAAACTTACGGTTACTGATGCCAAGCATTCTATCTAACAGTAGTGTCAACATTCTATCTAACTTTTACAAATACTTTAAATTTCCCACCAATTTACCAGTTCAAGGTCACCTCTACATGACTACAGAACCTGTTCGTTCCCGAGTCCCAGCTATTTCAACATAATCCAAGGTAGCAAAAGTGAAAATGCAAGTTCAAGAATATCCAAGTACATGTACATGTAGCATGGATTCCTTTATGTCTGACAAAACAAAGTCATACAAAATCAGTGCTAGCATAATTTCATCTGAAAAGTCCGACAATCTCGAAGAAGCGTGCACGTTTTCACGATGACATTAAAAAAATCCTAGAAAATACAAGCTAGCTTGAATTCTGAGAGGTGGGATTTTCAATAAGTTCAAGCTACTACATAAGGTCCAAGGTAATTCAAGGAAATCCAAGCTGGTACACGTTGCATAATTTCCATTAACTTTGATATTCAAGAAAATCCATGCTAATCGACGATAACTTGAATCTTATTTCACACAGGCTGAACAGCAACATCTTTTCACCAAATTTGTTGAAAAATGAACACCAGTTCATCTCTTAATAATTTAATTTCAAAAGTTTTGACATCAGAGTGGCAAGGGTTAATGGCATTATCAATATACTGATGTATTACTTAAACCTTTAATGGTCAAGACGACCAAAACCGGCCTCTCTTATCGTCTTGTGGAATGTCCATTTACGGGCCATGAGAACACGATTTCTGAAAATTTACCAGTGGAATGACTGGCTCGATTAAACCGAGCCAGTCATTCCAGTGATCAATTTTCAAAAATTGTTTTCTCTTGGCGTGTAAATGGACATTCAATAGGATGGTATTTAAATTTTTTGTACCAAATTTGACCATTTGACCGGGTTAAGGGCGTAAGCACCTCACTGATGCTTTATGACAATTAATGCAATCAAGCAATTACAGGTGCAATGAAGGATTCAGATCTGTCACTCAAGTATCTGATGTCTGATGATAATCAAAATGAGGTCATGGTCCATCACAAAAGTGCTACATGTCCAGTGTCCATCAAGAAAGTGTCCCAAATGTAGCTATTTGATGAATTTACAATTGGAAAAAAAATTCTGTTGAACACGTATTTTAAAACTAATTTGACCAGTGGCAGCAAATTAAACGAAATCTAGGATTTCTTTTTTCACGAGAGAGTTGATACTTACCTCCCTAATACTTTTGATATTGCTAAATATTGGCTTTCACTCAATAAACACTCAGATTAAAACAGTTAGGTGCCCCTACTGGGCAGGGAGTCAGAGCGTAGTCTGGCGGATGCCAGCCCCACCACCGCGCATGCGCAGACTAGCACTTCCTCTGACTAGATTATTGGCTTACACACATGCAACTATTAAGAGCCTGAAGACCGAGCCTCTGTGGGGTGGAGAGGCCGGGTCCGTATCTAGGGAGGTAAGTATCAACTCTCTCGTGAAAAAAGAAATCCTAGATTTCGTTTATTTCACTTCAAGAGTATACTTACCTCCCTAATACTTTTGATATTGCCAGAATTCGAAAGTGAATCTGGCGGGAGGGAGGCGAGGTCAAAAGACCAGCTCATCCCTATACGCTTTTCTGCGTTTAAGGCACTTAAACTTCTGAAACTGTAAGAAAAAACAGTCAGGATTTGACTAACCATCGGATAACACCACCGATGTATGAGAGATGACCGAATGTCATATGCGCTCCCCCCCCCCCTCCTTCCTGGGAGGAAGAGTCGACTGACCTCAATGTCCTATACGCTCTCTACGTACAAGTGCCATGTACTACAGGACAGAGACGAAAAAGCTCCATTTTCGTAAACTCTCAACAATGAACCACACAAATACACAAAACCATCATCATATTAATAACGGGTAACGTGACAAGACAATCAACAATGGACAACACATGAACAAGACTGACCTTGTTGAAATGGCTGCTGACATCATCTTCCCATTGGTGAAGACTGATGCAGGCCCAAAAAAGTGGGTGTTTCCATAAATTAATTGTGAAATATATAAGCAATGAGGAAAAACCTCCTCAAAAAATATAAACCGAGTTATTTTTTCAAAATCGACAAGGCGAGAGGATTAGAGGTGTCACGGAGATAATGGTCTGTAAAACTTGACTCACAGTGCCACTGAGCCACCGACATAATATCATCCACAGGGACCCCATTAAATAGGGCAGTGGATGTCACTACGCCGCGGACACTGTGAGCCTTGGCCACGTCAACCTGCTTCCCGGTGGCGGATTTATGGCAAAACTGAATGCATTCTACAATCCACCTGGAAATGGTGTCCTTAGAAGCCCTGCCATGGGGTTCAATATATGACAACCATAACGCTGACTGATCGGTGCGCCACTCCGCCGTACGTTGCTTGTACCGGCAAAGCGCCCGGACAGGACACCATGCTTTAGAATTAGGATCATATCTAGTTAAAGCAGGCAAAATAATAGGTTGACCTGGATATTTCAACGACTGATTTTTAGCCAAGAAATTAATCCTAGGTAGCAGCTTAAGGCCTTCCCCTGAAACCACAAAACGGTCATCCTCGGCTGATAAGGCATGAATTTCACTCCTACGCCTAGCCGAGGCCGCAGCAATTAAAAACACAGTCTTCAGTGTTAATAGTTTCATAGAAATGGAACTAAGTGGTTCAAAAGGCTTATCACCTAGTACTTGAAGCACTAGCGATAAACTCCAAGACGGAATCACCGGTGGATTCCTTGGTCTTAGATTGCCCATGCCTTTAATTAATACATTTAATGTATTTACTTCATCACTTCCCCTCTTAGCCAAGCAAGGAATAACAGACATTAATGCTGACTTATAACCAGCAATAGAGTTAGGCTTGAGGCTATAGGCATCATAGAGGTGACAGAGGAAATCAGCTACTACTTGAATAGATGAATCGATTGGATCAATACATCTTTTTGAGCACCATTCTGCAAATCTGTTGATTTTATAATTATATGCTCTGGAGGTTGACCCCCTCCTGGCTTTGGCCATAAACATGGCTGCTTGCTCAGAAAAGCCCTCCTTAATTCTAGATTCCTTGACAACATCCACGCAGTCAATCTGAACATTGACGGATTGTTGTGAAGGGCCTTGCCCTGGAAGATAATATCATCCATCAGAGGCAGAGGAACCGGATTGCAGACCAGAAGGTCCAGCAGATCCGTATACCATGATCGGCTTGGCCAATCCGGGGCGATCAGAAGCACTTGGCATTCCTCTTGTCTGATTTTCTGAAGAATTTTTGGAATCAGGATTGCTGGAGGGAATGCGTATGCATACATTCTCCCCCAGCTGATAGCTAACGCATCTGTTGCGAAAGCGCTTGGATCCGGAATCGGAGAGACGTACGTCGTCATCTTCGCATTCTTCTTCGTTGCGAACAAATCGATGTTGGGTTTCCCCCAATGGTCGAACAGACGATCCGCCACACATTGATTTAGTTGCCATTCCGTGGGTAAAACACTCATCCTTCGGCTCAATGAGTCTGCTAGCAGGTTTAACCTTCCCGGAATATGAACTGCTTTCAAGGTAATCTGGTGATCCAGACACCAACAAAGCAGTTTCCATGTCATCATACAGAGACTGGGCGACTTCGTTCCGCCCTGGCGGTTTATGTAAGTCACAACTGTTGAGTTGTCTGAACGAATAAGAACAATCTTGCCCTGAACTTTCTGTAAGAAATGTTCCAGGCCCAGGACTACTGCTTTTAGCTCCAGTAGATTTATATGTTCCTTTGACTGTTCCAGATTCCAAAGCCCTGATATCGTGGACTCTTCCAGGCAAGCTCCCCAGCCCTCCATCGATGCATCTGTATACACAGTCACCTGAGGGTGGGGAGGGGTTAGCAAAACCCCCGGCAAGAGATTCTCTGTATTCAACCACCATTGCAGGTGGTGAATCAGAGGCGCCAACACTGACACATTCGAGTCCAGCGAACCTGTACTCTGGGTCCATTGTGTCATGAGAAATAACTGGATCGGCCGCCTGCGTAAGGCGGCCTGAGGAATGACTGGTTCCAATGAAACCATCAACCCCAGCATTCTCAAGTAAACCCGTGCCAGGACATGACGACTGTCGCACACCGACTGAATTAATGAGATGAGTTTCTGAACTCTCTCCTGAGTAGGATAAACATATCCTGTCTCTAGATCGAAGAACATCCCCAGGTAAACAAACTTCTGGGATGGAGTCAGCTCTGATTTTGGGAAATTGATCATCCAGCCTAAGTCTGTGAGAGTTTTCAAAACAATCTCCAGATTGGCCGATAAAGCTTCCTTGTCGTGTGCCTTTAACAGCCAGTCGTCTATGTACGTGTGGACTGCTATGCTTCTCCTGCGGAGGTATGCTGTGATCGCAAGAACCACACGGGTGAAAACCCGAGGAGCCGTGGAAATTCCGAAGGGCAACACCCTGAATTCCCACTGTCTGCCCTGGAATGCAAATCTCAGGAAGCGACAGAAACTCCCGTGGATGGGGATGTGGAAATAAGCGTCCTTCAAATCTATCGACGCCGTCCACATCCCCCTCTCCAACCCCGCCAACACCGAGCGCACCGTTTCCATCTTGAAACTGGGCGTCTCGATGAACTTGTTCAATGGCTTGAGGTTGAGAATCGGTCTCCACCCTCCGGTGCGTTTTGTTACTAAGAACAGGGTTGAATAGAAGCCCGGACACCTTTGTGCCGGCTGAATAGCTCCCTTTTGTACGAGGGAATCTATCTCCTCCTCGATACACAACCTTTGCTCTGGATCTCTCGGAATGGGAGTCCAGACTGGCACTAGAGACAGTCGCGACGGCGGGCCTGTCATCCACTCTGGATGATACCCGACGGAAAGCCATCGCAAGACTAAACGGTCCTGAGTTAACTGTTCCCACTCTTGCATGTGGTCGGCTAGCCGGCCTCCCACCGGTCCACCTAGGGACAGAGGTGGACACGAGGCATGCAAGAGCGGCACTGTCCCCGTCGCCATAAACACCGGAGTGGTTCTTACCGCGGTAACCGTCCCGTCAGGACCGATAACCACGCCCAGATCCTCGCGCGCCCCGCCCCGCCCCGCGCGCACCTCGGTGCGCGGGCGGCTGCCTGGCTGACGGCGCCTGAGGAACCTGCGCCCCCCTCGCTGCTGGCCGAATCGCACGCGGCCGAGGCCGACGCTGCGACGGTGGCTGGCCTCTGACTTGGCCAGCACCACCTCGAGCCTGCAGGGGACGATACGCAGGGGGCGCGGCGCGAACGTTAGCACGACGCAGCACCTCAAACTGCTCGCGCAGCTCCCTCTGGTTATTCACCAGGGTGACCGTCTCCTGGAGGTGTCGACATCCCTCACCTCCAAAAAGACCAGGACCCGTCATAGGCGTACGCAGTAGCCTATTGTACAGGTCCTGAGACGGGCACAGATTGTCCAGGGCAAACGTGCGTCTTGCCCGGACACTCCTGGTCACCGCCCGAGTCATACAGTCCAGCGCCAGGTTAATACCATCCTGGATGGCTCGCTGGACCGTGACCGGACTTGGCTGGCGCGACGCGGATGCCGTTACTACCCCCTGTAACAGCTGGGAGACATGGGACAGAGCGGCAATCGAAGCCCTCCCACTCTCCTCCGCATCATGCAACGCGGTATTCGCCGAACGCAACGCGTTCGAGCACAAGACCCCCGTGTCAGAACGGGAGCCTGGCCGCGCATCCTCACCCAAAGCCGCGCGGTCATCCACGCTGGGCTTGGGTACCACACCGTACCGCTGGTAATCCAGGGGCACGATGCGACAACGCCTGGCCACCTCGCGAGGGGCCTTCGCGAGACGTCCACTCGACTTAATGGACGACTCCGCCGCCTCGAACATGTCAACGACATGCTCCGCCAGCGGCAGAGAAGGCATAGCGTTAGCAGTCGGTTTCCCAGCTAACCACGGCCTGTGGTCACGCTGGCTAGCCGACTGCTCCACGGGCAGATCAGGCCTAACGCTCACCAACCACTGGCAAGCGTCAGACCAATCCTCCTCCGTGGCTAACTGCGAGCGCTCTACAAGACGGGGGCCTTCGTCTTCCTCCTGAGCGCAAGCAGCAGAGCTTGATGGCGGGTACGCTGATACACCTGGCAAGCCAGGGAAAACATGCGGGCCTGACAGCACCGGCATGACAATATCACTGGTTTGACCAGGAGCAGGCGCCGTGGCAGAGCGCGGGGCACATACCGCCCCACCACGGGCCCGGCCAGCACCAGCAACACCCTCGGCAAGCCGAGGTATGCGGTACCGCTGGCCATCAGCAGCGCCCTGGGCCACCACCTGAGCCGCGGACTCTACTCCAGGGTGAGTAAAACCGTGGAAGAAGCCGCCTGTATTCCCCGCGAGGGGTGCACAAACGTCTTCATCCATGTCCACGTCGTCAGACGGCGACCCTAGCAGGTAATCCTCATCACCCTGGTCAGAAAGATTAGACCCCGGGTCAGCAAAGAGAGCTAACCCGGGCTGACCAGGAACGGTGCCATAGGAGGTACTGGCCACCGCGGCGTGCGGATACCCCTGGACTGATAAGCAGCCCGCGGGTTCCAGCGACAACCGTCCACGGTCCCCTATCGGCGCGGCAATAAGCCTGCTGCCAGGGTCGTGGAACGCCCCCTCTAATGGGGCCACCTCTGAATCGTCGAACAACGGAAGCGGTCTAAGGAAAACCGATCCAGAGGCGGGGATTACCTGCTCCGAAGCCGATGATGAGGACAGTAAAGGATTTGGTCCAGGAAGCATGCCACGAAGCAACTCTGGAACCAAATCCTTTATTGTCCTCTTCATCTCTCCCAACATCTCGGTCCGGAAGGCCTCCATATCCACCGCGGACGAGGCCTTCCCCTTACCCTTCCTACTTACAACCTCTCGTTTCCGCTTCTTCTTCTTCTCCTCCTCTACCACCTTGTCCGTCGCCTGCAAGCACAAGAATTCGGACATTAACTCGCCCCCCCCAGTGCTTACATATCTCACAATTACCCGAGGGACCACAAGGGCTACATTGATAGCAAAGATGAGGCAAGAACTTATCATGCAGAAATCGTCCACAGGACGCGCAACCCGGTCCCTGAAACAGGGCAAAGGACGAGGAGTATGAGCAAACTAGTTAAGCTTAGACACTCAAACCAACTCAAAGAGAAGGAAAACGATCATAAAGATCAAAATACATCAGAAACCAGCATTGCAACTTGAATTGCTGATAAATACATAGCCAGGCTGATTATGACGTCATTAATCCCGTGACAGGAAAAAATCGATCCCAACAAACATCCAAGTGCGAGGACGAATTGTATGCTGAATGGATACGTCGACTACACAACCATCAGATACACATAGATAACTCTTTTCTGGCAAAAATGTTAATTATCTCCCTTTGCTTACTATAATTAACATCACCACATTATCAATAACTAGATACCTGACACCTTGTATAGACAAACCATCCAACGTGACGAACTGGAGTACTCCACCACCTGCACGCCTCTTAACTCTCTCCACCTCATGGGGAAGGAATTGGATCAAGAGGGCAAAGCGAGAAGACCTTTATACTAGGCCTCCAACTCACTGGACATAAATCATTTGGTTAGATAACCTAACAGTGTTAGTAGGAAATGGAACCATGGTGGAGAGAAAACTAACTCTCTGCTGCTGTGATGCCACCACCTAGCGTCATACAGACCTGTGGACATAAACAGAAAGAGAAATTAGCCTTAGGTAGCACCGAGTTGACATAAACCAACTAACCAAGGCGCTTATCACGGTAAACGTGAGTCCCGGAAACACAATACACCGGGAAAGAAAACTCGCTAATTTTACTAGAAGTCACCTGATTCAAAGGTCCTAGGTCCCCCTTTGGCGAAGTGATCCTTCCTGCCATCCTAATCAGTGACTATCACTCCAAAATAACACAACCAAGTTATGAAAACAGTTTAAGAGCAAGGAAAAGCTTTTGCACAAAAAAACATGTGTGATCTCTCTGCCAATAATCTAGCAAAGAGGTAGTGCTAGTCTGCGCATGCGCGGTGGTGGGGCTGGCATCCGCCAGACTACGCTCTGACTCCCTGCCCAGTAGGGGCACCTAACTGTTTTAATCTGAGTGTTTATTGAGTGAAAGCCAATATTTAGCAATATCAAAAGTATTAGGGAGGTAAGTATACTCTTGAAGTGAAAATGTAGGTTTCAAAATAGTAAAGTCGATTCCAACACATGTATTAAAAATGGGCGGAGCTTAAGTTAGAAATTGTTAGCGGCATGGCTCAAAATCACCGGGACCCCTATATTGTAATCTGCAGGTACAAGTGTGGTAGAGATTTATAATCATGCAATGATTATACATAGCTAGAGTACACTGTAAAGATATTGAGAGAATTGAAAGTACAGTAAATGTTAACCTTTTGTACATCTCTAATTGACACCCATATTTAACAATCTATAAATTATAATATGAACATTTTAAACTGCTACTACAGTACATAACACTGACTGTATTCCACTGACACATTTATCTCATTATACATGTGTCTTTCATGTCTTTAATGGTTATAAAATTAACCAGAAATGTGGTTGTCATACAACCATGAAGCTCGACTGTACGACTTTGCAATGAACTTATGAAGATTGAAATATAAAATAAATATAAAAGCCTTATCAATACACTTATTAATGAACATGACCTTTGCCCTTTTGACCCCAAAGTAATTGTCTCATCCTCTCTCATTAACAAGTGTCCATGTTTGTGTGCCATATGACTATTACAACATGAGATATGACCTGCTAAGTTGAGGTAAAAGCAAAACGTTATTAACACACGTGTCATCG